>CAJNDS010002116.1:613054-663984 GCA_905221605.1 Symbiodinium natans | reverse complement strand
GTGTGTGTGTGTGTGTGTGTGTGTGTGTGTGTGTGTGTGTGTGTGTGTGCGTGCGTGCGTGCGTGCGTGCAAAGTTGAGCTTCTCGCGAAACCGAACACCAGCGTCATGTTGCAGGTGATTCCCTTTGCAAGGCTGCATGTCACGTCAGTCGCAAGTACTGCAGAATTCAAGGAGTATCCTGGTGGCCTCCTTTTCAAGCTCCGCCATCGCTGCAATGCCCTCCCACGTGGCCGCCAGTTTGATGAGCACTCGCTCACGTGGCACGCCTGCTTCCTCATACAAGGCCTAAGCGCGGGACTGTGGAAACGTCACTGCGAGCTCTCCAGGCAAACAGAAGCACTCACAACATTGCGGCGCAGCAGCGATGATACGACGGGCACGCCGCAGTGTCTCGTCCTTGAACTCACGTCTCCAAGAGCACTCGCATTCCAGAAGTTGCGGCCACACAGGGCCGCGCTATCCCATGCCGTTCAGATCTGTCGCATGCTGCGCCCCACAATCTGCACTGCATGAATCGCAACAGGCTATGCCGACTGCAAGGGGTGGGAAGGACAGGGATGGACCATAACACAGCAGGCTCCTGCGATTCACCCAAACGTAGCCTAATGAAACGACTCGTGGACAGCTTACCCTCTTTCTCCCGTAGCCCCCCTCCATCTCAAAAAGCTCTTTGTGAGCATGGATGCTTTTTCCTGAATTGGGAGTGTTGTGGCGCGTTTCTCGGTGAGCACTCCCGAGGCACTTGCTAAGCACTTGCCAAGCACTCACAGAGCACTCGCTAAGCGCTCGGTAGGGCAGACGCTCGGTGGCTCGAGCAGCTGCCGAGCTGAGTGCATGCTCAGAGCATACTTAATGGGGGAGAGGGGGGAAACTGTCCATGACAATCTTAACACCAAAAACAACAATTATTAACGACCTTCCCCAACACAGGGCCTTGTCGAAACTCAATCGCGGATCCACCTTTCCCATCACAGGTATGGACTTCATCTGCGAAGTCGACTTTTCACGCCGTTGTACTTTGTCACGGGCCTCCGTCGATATGTACCCGGACACCAGCTTGGAGATGGCCTTGGCGAGGTGTAGGCTCGCAAGACAATGGACAGAGAACCGATACTCACATAATCCTGGAACCAGAGTAAACCAGAAAAGCAGACATGACAAGACTTTCTTTCCAAGTGGAAACTCACGTACACATTCGCTTAGTCATCCTCAGCAGCTCCAACAAGTACCAGTAAGGGCGGTCTGATGCCCAGCAAAAAAGGTTGTGCGTGATGTGTGTGGCTTTTGGCTTTTCGGCTTTCGGCTCTTGCACCCCCGAGCTCTGTTGGTGATACGAGAGGCAAGCGTACACACTTTCATAGGGGAACAGGATTGCAGAGGGATCGGCAGACTGCGAGACCGACAGACCAGAGGACAAGCAGACCGTACAGGCCAAAGAAAACTACAGCAAGAACAACTACCATAAATACCGTAACTGCCGTAACTACCTGTAGATCCCGGCTGCTGCAAGGACGTGACTGGAGCGCTTCCTTCAGCCAGGACAAACAACTGACAGTAAGCTGTGAGCCACCCCAAGATTCACGGCCAGCTTGTCCATCGCCAAGGCCACAATTTCGTCCTTGCCTTTGGCTTTCGCACGAGCATACTCGATCCTTGGGTCAGCGGGTGAGGTTCGAAAGTGCCTTGCATGGGCTGGAAAACTAGTGGCGCTACGCATCCTCGACGAAGGCCACATAAACCTGCAAAAGCAGCAGGGCACGGGAACGTAATTACTGCAGGGTTGACGGTGCTGCCCTTGCTTTCTAAGTCACACGCTGGATCTCCGCTTAGTCCAGCTTGGCTGACGAACAAGGGATTCCTGACTTTTCGAGACAGGCACATGGGTATTGGGGACCGTCAAGGAAGGCTTCAAAAGGCGCCGGCGTTGTTGCATCAGTTATCAGTCCAGTCTCTGCATATTCCTGCGCGGCTTGGGTTAGCCACTTAGACGGGCTTAGCCTCAATCCACAGAGGCAGCGAAGGTCCTTAATGACTGCAAGGTCGCCAGTGTCAATCGACAAAGTCGTTACACCAGCTAGCCTCGGCACATCTCGGCCAGCACGCCATGCCCAAGACGCGAGCGATGCATGGGCTGCCCAATGGATAAAAACCATATTCGTTGCTTGACATCCAGCACCCATCCTTTTGCAGCACGGTGGCTGTGCCAAGCCGCTTTCGGCAGCAGAGCGAAGTGATATCCTGCTCAATGTCATGTCAATTTATGTTGACAGCCTGGAAAGAATCACACCGCGTCTACGTTGGCATGAGTCAACTCCGCTGCTGAGGAGGTTCCAAAATAGGTTGTTGCAATGTTGAACTTGAATATTTGGAGTTGCTACCTGACCTATGGATGAGCTAGAGCAGCTGGCTGGGTTCACAGTGCGTTCAGGGCAGCCGCGGGCCCGAGGCCAGGCCGGTCAATCGCGTGGTCAACTGCAGACTCCGCACCGGTTCGTGGGGGTTCGCGATTCACGGTCGGGCCACAAAACAGCCACGAGTGCTGCAGACTATGCGAGATCTGCCAAGTTCCACAAGCCTTCCGCTTACGTCCAAAATTTCAAGCCACAGCACTTTTTGTTAGTGATTCGTCACTCACTTTGGGGCCACTGCTTGCCGCAATCACTTGCCCACCTTGCTCGGAGAACCCTCTGCACGCTTTCAGCGAATACTTGCTCTAAAAAAACCATTGGGAAACCGAAGCCGGGCATGACTCGGCAGACAGCGTTTGCAGTGGGTTCGATGCACCATTGCTCTCTTGCATCGTCGGGGAAGCTGCTGCAGCCTAGCTGAATGGACTTGGAAAGCGACACTGGGTTGAGAGTACAGTGAGAAGGGGTGAAGACCAAGTCAGCAAGCGAGAACATCCTTGTCAGAACTCTCCTTGCTGGCGAGCTGGTGCTGTCCGAGGCACAGACTGCAAAATGCAAGTTGGCCGCTCTTCTTATGGCTTACATTGGTTTACACATGTTTGGACTGTAAGCATGATGACTGCAAGCGAAAGTTGAACATGTGTGTACACGCCCAGTGAACCTCATCCGCATAAACAAACTCCATGGAAGTTTCTTGGGCTGCGTTGCACAACGAATTGAATTGCCGCTTATCCTCGTTCTCCAAAGCACAAACCCTCAAGGAACTGGAAGTCCTCGATCTGTCCACAGTTTGCCGCGCTCTAGCCGACCCTGTGAAGGCCTGCTCGACTGTTCGAGACATACCATCACTGGACGGAGACGCAGTTCCTTCAGTTTCAATTTCGAGGGCTGCGTGCCTGCAACTGCGAAAGGTACCTGCGCATGCAACAAGCAAAAGTCCAAAAGGACTTCTTACCCGGCCAGATGCGCTCTTTCTTCTGTGGACTCTTGGCTGTCTTAGCTGTGATCTTGTCGTTGCATCTCTCGCTCTCTCTCTCTCTCTCTCTCTCGTTGCATCTCTTCGCGCCTGAGGGCAAGCAGGCCCAAGGCAACCTCAATGCACAAACTTCTCACGTCTGCTAAACGCATGTCCTCGCAACATCAAGAAGCACTTTGGACCCGAAACAAGTTCAGGCTGGACATCAGCCGTTAGATTCTCGACTCAAATCCTTGTCAATGGCGAGAGGGGCACCATGGAGCTTAAGGGGACGCGGCATATGCTGAGTATCTCAGCGACAAGTGAGATCGGATCAAACATAGCCTACCTGCTGCAGCATGGCCAGAGCAACACAGTGCTAAACAGGCCGTGTTCGAACGAACTTCAGATCGTTTGGGATGGCATCGGAAGGGAAACGTCGGGGACCATTAAGCGCGAGAATTCAAGGGAAACTTGGGCACTTGAATGTCCACACAAGTTTTTGACATTCTTCAAATTCCTCAGGCAGAAAGTGGGTAACTTCGAACATTCAAGCACTTAAAGCATTTGTGGTCACCTATTCAAAGCGAAAATAAGCCTTGGAACTGTCTAGAAATCAAAAGATGGCCTTCCTTTTGAGCTTACATTCACTGGAAGACGTATGCTTTGAAGAGGCTTACGTAGGCTCAAGGATCGGGCTTTAAAACATGCCACGAACTTTTTATTCGCTCCCCGAAGTTCCAGTTACAACGGAACTAAAGGGTTTGGCTGCAGTCGGTGCTGTCCATGTCGGGCAACCTTGGCCTTACCGCTTAGTTTTTGGTGCCTTTTTTGGTTGAGTTCTACTGGTTGTTTTTGCGCAAACACAAGAAGGGACAGCTGCTGGGAGAATTGCTGGGCACATAGGCTCGATGCCAGAAAACGCAAAACAGGCGATGGATGCATTGATGAGGGAACCAATCCTACGAAAACAGTGTTTCGTGCGGAATGCTACAGAAACCTTGGACAACGCGGCCTATGATTCTCAACGATCCTGCCTTTCCCGGAAATTCTCCAACAATCATGAAAACATGGGTGGGTTGTTCAATGTATTGTACGAGGAGTTTACAGCCTCACCTCACGTTCATTGGTTTATGCCTACAAGTAACCTTGGTTCAACTCCTAAACCCATCCTTGAGAACAAGAACAACTCCAGGGGGCAACTGTTGTCGACGACCTAACCCATGTATACATTGTACAGATGTACAAATAATTGCATATGGTTGTATAGTATAACATTCATATGTTCTGTCCCATTCTGCATTTTCCACAGCTCTGAAGACCTGTCACTACAAATAGCAGGCCCCTCGGAGCGCGAGGAAAGCGGGCATTTGTTCGGCATGCTTCCGGTCATGTAAGGACCCGGCACAAGCCAACCGCAGGACACGCTTTGCAACCATGACGCAGCAACTTAAAGCGACGGACCACTTCGGCCTCAAGATATAGAATCTTATGAACTCCTGACTTTCTGCTGGAGGGCCATTCCGCTTGCCATGCTCCATGATGCCCATCATGAGCTTTTCGCTTGAAGCGCAGAAGGACAGTCGACCAAGCATGCTACAGCGCAGCTCCCGACAAGGTCAACAAGCAGCCGCCCGCGTTTTGCCCACAAGCGATGCTCTTGTCGGGCACAACTGAGGCTGTTCCTTCAAGAGTGAAACTTGCCGATGAAGTACACGAACAACACATCGAGCTTGGCTTCATGCATCTTTCGTGAAGCCAGCTGGACGGTCCACATTACCACTTTCGTCTCGAACGGGCATGCCCTGGCATACTCCGTCGGCTCCTATCGAGCCCGCCACTGCAGTTGCCACTGGCATCCCGTGAAAAGTTGGTGGAAGTGCAGGTGCACCTGTGGTGGCGGATTGAGCGACGCCAGTGACCGTGCCCATGGGCAGATCCTCCTGCACCGGAACGCCTACCAGCTGAGCACCATCCCTGTCCGGCGAGGCCACTTGCAATCTCGCATCCTCTAGCACAGGTATATTGCGCTTCGCGGACATTGCGGCAGCAACTGCACCCACAACCCACACCAGCCACATCACCGTGGAGGCCAGATGCCAAACTGCTTCTACATGCATATCTGTGAAGCCGGTCTCGCCGGTTGTAAGCGTTGGCTGAGCGACCGCGGCCTCTCCATCTCCCATGCACACAGTAGGCTGTTGCCGATAGGCTATCGCTTCCAACACTGCTGCAATAAACCTGGGTGCAAAGAGCAGAGCAAAATTGGTGTCTCCACCACAGATGGTCAATCGTGGGAAAATGCCTCAAAAACTTCTAAAGGCAAGGGGCGTCCAGGCAACAAGTATGTGGCCATAGCGGGAAACGCCCACCAGCTGTGCTTGTTTCAGTGGGGCCCCCTCGCCGCTCGTGACGACGCCACCATGCAGCAGTACTCCCCAGCCAGCAAATATCGCCGACACAATGAAACTTAAGGCCTGCGCGCACTGGTACACTGCTGTACACTGCTGCACACCGGTCACAAAGTCTTCGCAACTTGGCCAAAATCATCCCCCAGCTTGGGCTCCGACCAGGATGTTGTGCCAGGAGTACCCATTCTGCTCATAGCATATAGTCTCCACTGAGTGGACACTGGCAGACATGCCCGACAGGACGAAAATCAAGGTGAAAATCGCATCAAAGACAAGGCAAACAGCGCCTCAGCTGAAAAAACAATCAGGCTGAACTTCTCAAGCGGCAAGAAATGAAGGGTTTTTGTCAAGTTGCACAGCACTCGGAATCGCTCCAGCGGTGGCCGATTGTGTAAGCATAGAACCATTCGCTTTCGCTCTAAAGGTCAAAGTCCACAAACAGCGCATAGAGTTTCCTAAATTTCTCGTGCAAGTCTGAGCCGACCGGAGGACAGCAAGAATTGAGCAACCAAGATCAACCAAGAACGCACGACATGCTGAGGTGGAGAGTAGTCACAGGCCAGCATTGCACTTTCCTAGCTCTGCAGAATGATTGCTTGCGGTCAGCTGCTGCGAGATGCTAGTGGTTGGACGGTCATGTCTTGGACATGTGACGGTCTGGCCCGGGGCATACCTCTGTACAATGTAGCTTGTGCGCTCAAGGATGCTCAACTTCAAAGCACGCGGCTTTAAACTCGTTGGATTGCCATCTCCTCGGCAGCACAGCTTCTGCTCCCTTCATGCTGGTGCCCTCTGCAAGCCTGTTCCAAGTTCTTTAAGTCTGAAATGTTCTCAGGCATGCACCGAAGTCGTTGTGGAAAGGATCCCGTCTGCGCGAGTGTCTTCTGGATCGCTGCAGCTGGAAAGCTGGACATGGCTTCCACGAGAATCTTCACTACGCATGGCACGTACTTCGTCTTGCTCTTCTCCCTCATCCAAGAAAGTACCCATCCGAGGCGGAAGGCACAGGGGAATGTTCGGTGCTTTGGCCTCCGTATCGTCCTGCATGAGGCTGTTGAAGCGCATTGCCGTAAGTGCTCCAATGGAACGTCCATGGTGCCACAGAGTAAAGACTGACTGTACGGCTACGGGTGCCTCTGTCACCTCAACCGCACAACCCTTGCTTGCTGCACAGTCCAATAAGAACAGCTGTTGCTGTTGCTGCTGCTGCTGCTGCTGCTGCTGCTGCTGCTGCTGCTGCTGCTGCTGCTGCTGCTGCTGCTGCTGCTGCTGCTGCTGCTGCTGCTGCTGCTGCTGCTGGGCTGGTTTCTGCTGTTGCCTTCGTGGTTTCCGCACGTAATCTGCTCCTTCTTGTTGCTGTTGTTCTTCTTGCTGTTGTTCCTGTTGGTGTTGATTTGTTTGGGTGGTCGCTGCTCTCCTTCTGCCAGGTGTCTCTTCCTTGTCTCTTGCTTGTTCTCATTGTCGCTTTTTGTCAGCGCTCTAGATTATGGTCCCTGTTTGGGGTACTATTATAAGGCGGCCCCTAATATTTGTTTAGGGTATGCAAAGTGATCGAGAGAACTCACCATATGCTGTGGAAGAAGAGGAGGAAGCGGAGGAGAGTGCCTAGCACCGGCTAGGATGGCCAAAGGCCTGAGCCATTCGGGTCCCAGAGGCTTGCTTGAGGTTTCGTGTCAATAAGGCTTGCTTGTGGGCGTGGGACTGTTTGGGCCATCTCTTTTCGCGCTTCTGAAAGGAAGCTGCTCAGTGCACCAATCGGCACGTGTCATATCATGTCAGCAATATGTTTTGACCAAACCTAGCCCGTCTTTATTTACTCTGTGTGCATGCCACCAGATGCATTTCAAGTGAAGCTGCGGGAAAACCTGCGGACAATTTACTTGTCTCACTTTCGCGAAATTTGATGGCTGTTGACATGGCTTGTGAAAAGTGCTTGCTTGTTGGACAGACAACTGTCCTCCCCACTCCGTGATCGAAACGAAGCCAAATCGCTTTCGAACATAGAACGATTGAACCTGAGATGATGTTAGCAGATGATGTTAGCCAGACCAGGTCAAGCAAAACTCTGCAAACCTCTGCATTGGTCGTGCCTGGCTCGCGTTTGTCTCGTAGATCGATATTTCGGTGGAACTTGGGCACGCGCATTTAGCAGAGTGAGCAAACCTCAGATTTCTGGCAAGTGAGTGAGCAGCACTGGGCAACCACCTCCGTCACCTCGGAGCCACACTCTGATTGAAATCTGCTATCATCTGGTCCATCGGCAAGTCGTTCGGCTCATCTGTCACAAAGCATGCATGTCAACGCACGTGTGCCTCTGCAACGTCACCTACAGGACACCTCCAAATGGCGACTCCAGCTGCAAAGCAGTGAGGTGGATGCACCACCTAGCATTGCCAGCATGCTTGGTTTCCACGGCAGTCAAGCATGTCAGTCCCAAGCTTCGAGATTTGAAGGCACACATCGTGCAATCGATGATAAAAGACTGGGACATTGGCAGAAACAAAGTCACCTCAACTGGAACTGGTCGATATGGCTTGCACTTACCCATGGTCCTCTGCTTTCTGAAAGCGCTCGGCGGTCACAAGCACTGTGATGTCCGAGTTGCAGCAAAAGAACTGCATGCTGCGTTGAGCGGCAGAAGCAGCATGCTGGAAAGCAGCGGCCTCGAAACCACCGATGAAGTTATCACTAAACATCTCGCTTGCCGATGCTCTGCGCTGTGTCTCGGGTCTCTGAAAGCCACCAGGTTGCATCAGGCTCCAGTGAAGAATGAGGATGGCTATGCTAACCTGCAAGAAAAGCCACGCAAGATGAAGCGGAGTTAGGCCTGAGGTGTTGAGGTGTCGGCCTGGTGATATGGAAAGGGGAAGGGGAAATCAGCAATCTTGCGCGCATTCTGCAGGTTCACGATTCCGCGTGACAGCTCCTGCTGTAGCACACACTGTCCAGCTAGAGAGGTCAACGCAGCACCAGATGCAGAAGCCCGACTGTCGCCGCACGTTGAAAGCACCTGAAAAACTCGAGATACCACAGGAGGAGGGACGGGCAAAACCCCGTCTGCCATTCGAAGAACCTTGGAGTTCCAGGAAAGGCACTCGTTCATCAGACAAGTCTCGGCACGATTCCGCACATGCTTTTTTCGAGGTCTCGGGGCAATCGATCTCTGAATCCATTGTTGTATGACCTCCTCCTTGTCATCAAGGTCCCGTAGATACCTGATATTTTTGCGAGTGAAGTTGTTTGGGAACCCTAGGCCCCGTGATATAACTGAGGCTGTGACTCGAGACTTGCCTCAACAGGCCATACACTAAGCACATCCACACTCGCTGGTTCCGTCCTGTGCTGGTCAAAAACGGCCTTGTCTACGCCTCGTGCATCGAGGATGTGGAAGCTGCGCTCGGATGGGGACACTTGCCTGGCCAATGTGACTGGGGCAACAAACTGATCGACTACAGTACGACACAAAACCAATCAAGTCTGGCAAGCTGTAGAGCGCAGCAGAACAGAAGCGACATCAGTCGCGCAAGAAGGTGATGAAACTCTTCCACCTCTGCCACATTCTGCAACGTCAAATGGGAACACAAACGGGTGCAAGGGCTGTAAATTTCTGTAAACTTCTCAGAGCCTTGGCTTGCATCTCCAGCTTGCCAGAACCTGGACAGGCCATAGTAGTCCAGGATAGTTTGTTCAGCGATGGGAGCAGAGCATCCCAGGCGTTCCAGGTTCCCAGATGCAGATGAAGGCACTGAACGCAATGAGGCTGCTGTAAGCATTGAACCTTTTATCTGGAACCCCCACACAAGCAGCGAATCTCCGCTCATCAGCTTCTACGAAAGCGTCATTCAGAAATGCCATGCAAGCCGGGAACCACTCTCCGCGAGTCTTCTGCAGCAAAGTTCCACCCTCCCACCACCGATCGTATGCAATTTGAAGGCGCGTAGTGAGGATGAAGATCCTGGACATCAGTACATGTGCCAGAACCGTAAAACCGTTCCTCCTGTTCACAGTGACGTTGACAACTGCCCGTTGAAAAGCTGGGGCTCTAGCATGACAGCTGTAAAGGCCGCTGTAAGCAACCTTGTCTCAACCATCAGTCGGGCATTGCCAAGATTCAACGAAGCGCCTGACTGAAAGCTGAGAGCACAACACAGCAGCCTGGGTAGTCTCAACATCCCGCAGGAAGCCACCTTCTGCTTCCACGAGAAAAGATACCTGGCAGATCCATTTCCAGAGTTTACCGAATCAAGTGCTGTAGCCATGAGAGCAGCACGGCGTATGCAAGGACCGCATTCCTCGGCTCAGGAGTCCAATGCGTTCGAAGATCCAGGTACAGTCTATAAGCAACAAAGTCTATGCAACAAGTCTACGTGGCAAGTTTACGACGAGTCTATGACAGGTCTATGCGTCTGCCAGGTGCCTCAGCACAATGTCTAACCAATTTTAGGTACGTGGTACAAGCATAAGCCCAGCATCGGCAAAGCCATGGCCAGAGCCCGCGGAAGAACGGAGGCAAACACACCCAACAGGAGGGAGAAGCCCCACCTTGGAGATCCGCTGCACAAGCCCGAGCCGCTCTCGGTGCATTTTGCACCCGTCTCACTGGGGCCCCCACGTGCTTCTTTCATAGTATCTCATCTCACGGCCTGGGCTGGAAGCTTCGATTCTGAAGCCAACTCGCCGCCAACTCGGGACCAATACTTGAACATGGGTTGCCCGTGCCCCTGGTGTTACGAGAAAGAATTCCGCGAGACCACGCTGAACTTCATGTGTGCCACCTGCCTTCACGTCAGAGCCCTGCAAAGCCACATGCCACGCGGCGGCACAAGCTTTGCCGAAGACCATGGCATCAGCTGGAAAGCTACAAGTGCGAACTGATGTCGATTTTGTCACTTTCAAACAGAATACGCAGCCACCACCGAGTCAACTTGCAACTTTGATAAGCAGCATGAATTTGAGCTTCCCTGAATTTCTTTTCAGGGTGAGCACTACTACAAAAAGCCTCCATTGCAGAACCGTCTATTTTTGTTCTCAACATACGAACCATCTCTGGGTACAAGTACCTACGGTTTGGTGCAAGCATGATGAGCAGTGGCATCAGCGGCGGGTAAACCAGACTTACTCGTAAACGCAAGAGACTCGTCATCGCAAGGCGTGGTCGCGTAGGGTCGCTTCTTTTTACATGCTATCCAAGCCTGGATATTCCTGGAATGCCGCACGGCACCTCTTTGGCGTATGCCAGGTATTCATCCCCAAAGAACTGTACCAGCTTCTCCTCTTCATGCGGAATTCTTCCAGCAAAGAAACGGAAGGAGACCCAACCGTAGCAGAACACGCAGACCGGATTGATGAGAAGGATTTGGGTGGAAACGCTCCACAGGAACCATCCAACATATCCAGGATGCCTGCACCAGCGATAAACCTCGGTTTCAGACTTCCCTCCTTTGATCAATTGTTGCTAGCCCTGCCCTCACCCAATCTGCTTCTTCACAAGCAAAAGCTGCGTTTGTTGCTGCTGTTTGGCCACGCAGCAAGGACAGCATTTTGTGCAGTAGGCATGCGTCAATGGCAAAACTCGACGATCAAACATCTGAAAGCGAGTACTGTGCGGAAGGAGATGCCCCATGCTTCACGAGCATGTGCGATGGGTCCTTGTAGAAGGCCACCAGATGTGTGAAGTTCGATCTCGCAGTGAAGAGCGCGGCCTTGGATTCTGTATCTGCGCGACTATACAAAGGCACTGCATAGAATGAAACGAAAGTGGCTTGGGGACCTGAGCCATGTACAAGAAGGTCAAGGCAATTCGAAAGTTCTCAAATATGACGCAACACCCTCGCAACCAGCGCCCCATATTCTGGCGACTTGCTCTGTCAAAACCGGGCAGCCCAAAAACCATAAAAGAGCCTTGGCCCCCCCCGTAGGCTTTTTCGGGAGTGTGCAGTCGATCGGACTTTCTGCAGACTAGGCACCCCAGAGTATTCACGGGACTCTCTGAAGGAGAGAGAAGGAGAGAAGGTGGGGAGGCGAGGAGGCGAGGAGGCGAGGAGGAGGAGGAGGAGGCGAGGAGGTGAGGAGGAGGAGGCGGAGGAGGAGGAGGAGGAGGCGAGGACGCGGAGTCGAGAGCGCAACACTCAAAATCTAAACACCCCACACCGAGGGTGGGGAAATACCCTAAACCCCACTTCGCCCTAGATGACCCCTCCCTCTCCCTCTTGCAGACTTGATTAACCATAAGCAGTCTGGACCTCATAACTCGAACCCTACAATCCCTGGAAGCCCTTTACACATAAACGCCATGAACCATATCATAGCCGTGGGCTGCCAGCAAATCTCCAACCAGATTGACGGGGCGCGAAGTCTTCTTTATTGTTCTTTACTTGCAGCAGCTGAGGCTGTGAACGTTGAATCAGGGTCTCGGCTCAACTTAGCATATCGTAGGGCTAAAGGGTCCAAGGTGCCGTTCTCAGTGCCCAGCCTGCAGCCACAAGCCCAGAGCCCAGGATCGTCACAGCTCCCAGCACCGGACCTGACGGTGGCCAAAACTAAAACAACGCACCATTTCAAGAAGTTTCAAGGCGGAAGCGATTCCCTGCGTTGCCTGATAGGGCAAATGCTCCAAGCGTGTGCCAAAGCCAGAACTCGCCGATTGCAGCAACAATGGCCACACTGTAGCCGGCCGCGGGCACTGGTGCTAGGAGGAAGCTCCGAAACTCCTTAAAGCACGGTGATCACCAAACACTGTAAGGCTGCAAGGCAGACTTGTCCCGAAACCTGCCGGGTTGCCAGTGCTGAGTGCAAGCTGTGGTGCTATGGTTTTCCCGTGGCAGAGGACAGAAAATGTGAACTCTGTTGCGTGGAACAAAGTCACGGCCACCAAAAACAGTGGCCTTCAGAGCTGAGGCGTTTCACTCGGCATGCTCGACGGAATTTTTGAATTGACAACTTGCAAACAACTGCGCAGAAGATAACTGTCAGGAGAAGTCACATTCGTGGATCTCCCTTCCTGTGTTGGGCGCACACAGTCAATAGATGTCTCGTGTTGAAGCAACACTAGCAATGAGAGCTCTTGCCTGGGAAGACACACACACACACACCAAGTGTCCAGATTCCAGCCAAACCAGCGCCCATCAAGCACCCCAGTGCCGCGCAGATGGAGCCCAAAACGATCAGTGAGCTTGCCTGAAGGAGAACAGTACGGGGGTACAGGCTCGCGGAAACTGAGCTCACCCAACTTCCACACGACCAAAGCAACGTGCAAGGTCCTCGTCTGAGATGATATTGACAGCCAAGAAGAAGGATGCCTTTCCACTGCATGCCGAGTGCTCTGCATCAGTCGCCGGCCCAGGCGTGAAGCGTCGGATGTTAAGAACTTTCCACATGAAACATGAACAGCGGGCAGCTGAGAGTTGCTAACCCAGCTGCTGCCAGGAGGGAAAGGGCTCCTTGACTAAGACCACCAAGAGACGTGTAGCCTGACGAGAAGAGCGAATGCAATCAAAGATATCAAAGAACCAGAAAGCCAGAGTGGGCTGTTGAGAGACCACGCTTATCCAACATCCCCGTCGAGAAGCCGATGGCCAGGCCTAGGAGGCCAAAAGCAGGGCCTGCGTAGCAAATCCTGACTTTACATGCCAGTGCTCACATCGTATTCTACATAATCCGGCATCTGGCACAGGCTATTGACTACTGTCACACAGCAAGACACTGCCGCGCACGGCCAGTCGCCATGCTGCCAGAAGCTTCGTCTTCCAGCATGCGCTTGTGGGGATCCGTTTGTCAGGCAGTCTGTCTCTCTGTTGGGTGAATAAGCAGGCGTTGGGCTGCACACATTTGCGGTGACAACTTGGACGGCTATTGCTAGAGAGCCCACTGGGTACTCTGCGACTACATGTGCGGTCAGGTGCATTGAGATGAAACCAAAAAGCCAACAGCACACCTTTACGCCTGAGCTGAGCAGTCTCGGCGCAGTAGACTACCATCTGCTTGTGGACACGCTCGGGAAGGCATCGCGGATGCTGTAGTTAGGTTCACGAACCTTACACTGTCTCACATCTACCCAAAGTTTGGCTTGTGCAGTGCCTTCAGAGGAAACAGCTTTGGCGTCCAGATGATACAGGCACAGTCCATATGGATGGCCCGGTCTGCCGTCTGCCCAGAAACAAGGGCATGCTATGAACATGCAAAGGCTGTCTCATGGCCTGGGATGAGCAGGTGACACTGATCCGACATTGCTTCAGGGGAGCGGCTCATTTTTCTGGCCGCTGCTCCCACA
Source organism: Symbiodinium natans (assembly GCA_905221605.1). Classification (NCBI taxonomy): domain Eukaryota; class Dinophyceae; order Suessiales; family Symbiodiniaceae; genus Symbiodinium; species Symbiodinium natans. The sequence continues at coordinate 649,940 of CAJNDS010002116.1, read as the reverse complement.
TGGTTTCGTCCACAGTATTGTCAAGTATTGTCTACTGAGCTGGAAATATCAAGAATTTACAATGGCCGGATTGAAGTTCACATGTCTTGCAGCCGTTTCTTCAGGCGGGTGCTGTCTGCGATCATGCCTGGATTGGCCCTCATGTCTGGCCTCTCTCCTGTATAGTAGTTCTTGTGCGTCGTCACCTGGAGGAGAACTGATGTGAACATGAATCCTGATACTCGTAGCCCCTAGCTCAGTGTGCATCATAAGGGTGGGGCGAATCGTCTCTTGTGGACACAGAACTTGTCTCGGAACTCAATGGTGGATGCATTCCTTTGCATCATATGATGCGGAAGCAGCGCAACAAGCAGCGTGCGTCGTTGAGCACAAGAAGCAAGGACGGGTCGCAGGCTGCCCTGAAAGGCTGCTTGGCTTTGCTGGTCGTTGCTGGGCTTTGCTTGGCTCCGCTCGGCTCTGCTTGATGATTCCTCTGCCGGATAGTTTCTTGGGGGCTCCGAGCTTTCAGCAGACCTTTGCAGCCAAAGCGCTTCAGCGGAACTGGAGCATCTTCCAGAGCAAGACGTGAACGAGTCCTCAGCCAATGACACCAAGGACAACCGCTCTCCGCCATGTGCTTCACCACACATACGAAAAATTGAGTCCAACACGAGTTCGGGTTGTACGGCATCAGAGGCTTCCTGATGCTGAGTCGTGTCTCGACCAGTCTGGGCCCTTTGGGCACACACACAAAACCTTCTCAAGCTACAAGTCAGCAGACAGGCACCTGTCCATGGAAGCATAACAGTGCGGAATTTCGCGGAACTTTTCCTCGTATGCCATGGTCAACTCGTCAGGAACCCATATCTCATCACATGGGTTACCTGTCCTGGTACTCGGAAGTTGCTGTGAAGCGGGTTGCAAAATCTGCCAGCCCTCTGGATTTCTTTCCATGCCTGCAAACAATCCGCTCCGTGCCACTGCATCAGTGCCGAAGAGTACAAGCAGATGACTAGCACTGGCAGACTGGGCACGGGAGGGCCATGATGCCGCCGCAAACCAACATGAAGCCCGTGGCTGAGCCAACCTCGTGTGCAGCCAAATGTGTCACTGCTGATTAAGCCTTAAGCCTTAAGCTAAGCTAGAAAGCTCGGAGCCCCACCTTCGAGTTGTTCAAGAAGGCCAGGCTGCCCTCACTTTGGCTCTTCTGCATGACTGCGCCGAGTTTGCGTAAGACCTCAGTCTAACGCTACGCGAATCACAGATTGAGAGCGGCTCAGCACAGCTTAACTTCAATCAGTCGCTTCCAATTCAAGATACTGTCAACAAAACAGCCACGCGCCCTCCTTGCAAGCAAGTGGCCCTACAAAGGAGGCTCGGACTAATCCAGGCGTCACACCCTCTTGCACGAGTTGAGCCCGAAAGCACATTTGAGGGAGCTCGCCCCACTCATGAAGAGATGACTCAAGCTGCTTTGGGGCACTCTTGTTGACGTCTTCCTGCGCGTGGCTTCCTCTAGTGCAACATCTTGGATCTGCAAGCAGCGTAGACTTCAACTGCGAACAACTGCAGAACGCGGCGCCATTCTTTTACAATGATGCTGGCCCCCAGCTGCCTCTTGCAGCTGAACTCACAATCATGTCGACCTGTATCTGTACCGCGCATACGCCTGACGAACCCAAGCGCGATGCTGTCAAAAGGGGGCATAAGGGGACAAACAGATGGCCCCCAGCCGCCCGTTTTTCATTCGCTCGCCAACACTGGGCTCTCAGACTGCATGGGAAATCAGATCTACGAACCTCTAGGACAGCCAAAAGACAACTTTGATAAACACGGACAGTTGACCACATTCACGGCTTCGCATGGCGGGACACGGAATATCCTGAAAGATGCGCGACTCTAGTCACCACACAATGCACAATCTTGATTCATTGCGTAATGGCACAGAAACATCCACAACTGCAGCGCGCTCTCATGACAACGCACCTCCGCCGTTGATTTCAAATTGCTGTTTCTATTGCGAACGAAACAAGCAACGTGTGAAACTTGGAGCATGTGCGACACCCCACTATCATGCTAAGTTTCGCAGCGACAACTCATCATTTGTCACCACCTCGCACCTAAGTGCTACCTAAATACCATCAGATGGTTTACACTTTACACCCTTTAGACACCCACCTTTAGACCTCAGAGCGCTGAAGAAACTCGACACCTGTCCTCAGTGCACAGCTCAGAATACAGAATGCACAGCAAAAGACGGAGAGTGCAATGAGATGCAATGAGCTTCTGACTTGGCAAATGCTTGCCTGAATAAGTCGAAGGGGTCGAATGGGCACGCCGATGCCAATGACAAACTTCCAAGCGTTGCTTTCGAGGCAGCGGCACCAAGTCGGCCATATTTGGCAGCCGCCTTGCTTTGGTTTTAACAGCTTGCCCTTCATGTCCATGGTCGCACGAGAGAACATACGTGAACTTAGCTGTTGACTGCATCTCCAGGGACGACCTTGCAATAGAATGAGCTTTGTACACCAGAGCAAGAAGTCAGCTGTCTAAGCCGAGGGCCAAATCAGCTGATCTCCATGCTGAATTTCCTGGAACACACACCCGGAACTCCGGAACCGACCGGAGACATGTCGAAGGAAGCCGGTCAGACAAGCAAACTGAGACCGCAACAGCAAGCTGAGACTACTCGCAGGGGTCTGTTGAGCTCTTCTCCGGCAACCCAGGGCACCCCAAACAACAGAAGTCAAGGCCTCTGAAAGCCCGGAAGGCTTACAGGGGCTTATGGACAGTCCAAACAAGGCTCCAAACACCAGTGTCGTTGACTTTTTGGCTTTTGGGCGGCCAAACCCCCTTCCCTTTGTTCTCTCTTCCTAAATTCCCCGGCGGTTCCATGAGCTTTTCCTTAACTTAACATCTAAGTTCAAGGTCATGAAGTGATCACCCCAGGAATCCTCACTTTCAAGGGCCTCCTCAGGCGCGAGCGAAAGATACGTCCAAGAGGTGCTAGAATAACATGCACGAAATCGCGGGTTTTACCAAAACGTGGTGTTAAATATAGGGTTTTCCTAGTAATATAAATAGTTTCATAATGTTTTAACGGGCACAAAAGGCTCACATAAACACCCTTGGAAATTCAGGACATCAATGGTCTATTGGGGGCATTTCACTCGCAACTTAGGAATTTTGCACGTGCCATTTGCACCGTATTCTCTATCTTATTCTTGATTCACGTGTAAAGGATTGCAATGTACTTTATAGTGCATGGAAGTCCTTTCTTGCTACCCGTCCAGCCACAGCACCGCGGAAGTTTGAAGTTGTTTGTATTTTGTAAAAGCTGAAAATTGACTGACCAAAAACCGATAAATTCCTTTCAATTCAAGAAAACATATGCCAAAGTAAGCCCACACGACGCTAGTGGCCCCCGTTTGGGCCTCCCCAAGGCTTGAGGGAACCTGCGCACTCAAGGCTGCCCAGGGCACGGATCTTTCAGAATTTTTTGGAATGGCCTGGAGGCCCCCTGCTCTATTAGCGCCAAGAGCCGCATCCTTCTGACCTAAGCCGTAAACGGTTCCCTGCATCAACCCAGAAGATTTTTCTGCGCCAAAGCCCCAAGAAGCGTTGAGGATTTCGGGTTTGGGGCCGGACCGTGCGGACCATGTGCCGACCATGAGGCCGAAGGAGACTTAGACTTAGAGGAAACTTCAGTGTGAAGACTTGGAGAACAGTGGGCTCACACTCCAACTGCCATGTTCATTGACTCGAAAGGGCCGTTGAAGGTTTTTGGTTGCGGCCCAAAACTTCCCAACTTGTTACCCAATTACCGAACCTCTTGACAAGATCTGGCCAGGGCAGAACATTGGCAGCCTCAAGGTGCCCCTAGAGACCCCTGTCTTGTTGCCGGGCGTTGTACATGTGCTGCGTCAGAAAGCGAAGCCGAAACGCGCTTGGCAAGGACAAATGGGCCCAGCTCAGGTCCAGGCAAACGCTCCGGTGTTGAGCAGCTGGGCCGACACCATGTTCCCAACCTTTGCAAGCAAAGGTCACCACCATGGGGCCTGGGCCGCCCAATGCTGGAACTGAGGGGTCTGCGAGCCAAACCGCCATAAACGACATCATCTTGTTCCTTTCGCCATTTGTCACGACACGAGCATGTTGGAACGTGGCGATGTCCTACGATGTCCACAAACCATGTAGAATCCATGTAGGATATGATTTGTTCACTCTGCTTCAGCCCCCGGCCCCTGCGCGGAGGAGAGAATGTCTGGTTTGGGCACCTGGCAAGAGGTGGGCACCGAGGAGCAGTCCACCTGTACGTTGCCAAGATCGGGCCTTCATCGCCTCACAGATGGCGTCTCCCAGGAAAAGCATTGCCCACAAGGCAATCTGAACGATGAATACGGCCTGTGAGATCACATGGCGGACTTGCAAAGGGAGGCGCAAGCGAAGCTCAGCCAGCTTACATTCACCACACTTTTGGACGCGGACATTCGACGCATACCTTAGAAGCTGACATTTGAGATTTCACACAATGACACACATGTATGCATGCGCGCATGTACAGTCTATATGTACATACTATGTATGTAGAAATACATCTACATCTACATGTAAATATAAATGCATGTGTATATATATACATATACATATATACATATATACATATATACATATATACATATATACATATATACATATATACATATATACATATATACATATATACATATATACATATATGCATATATACATATATACATATATACATATATACATATATACATATATACATATATACATATATACATATATACATATATACATATATACATATATACATATATACATATATACATATATACATATATACATATACATATATACATATATACATATATACATATATACATATATACATATATACATATATACATATATACATATATACATATATACATATATACATATATACATATATACATATATACATATATACATATATACATATACGTAACGACATATTACGTATACATGCGCCCAGCACTTGTTCCACATTGATCTCATATTATTGCTTCCAAGTGCTGTTTGGACGTCGGAACCGGATACGGCATCCCTCTCACCTCTTCCAGAAAGCCCGGCGCGACAGCCGACAAACACATGCAGCCACAGAAGGTGCCCAAGCCTCCAAGTCAGCAAGAGCACGTTCCTGACAAGCAGGAAGCAGAGCTGCGAAGCTTGCAGAGCTTCCAGCTGATGCATTCAGAAGGCGCAGTGCGGCTGTTTACGTCGCTTTGAGTCTCGGCTGCTTGGTTTCAAGGTGATGACTGATATGACTGGCATGCGATTAAGAATGACTGGAGCTTGTACTTGAGTTCGATGAGCTTGCAGGGCTCTTTGGTGGAGGTAGCTCTGCTGAAGCCAACGCAACATTTCGAGCTGCAGCAGGTAGCTTCATGGCCGCTTCTGCTGCCTCTTCTGGGAACTCCTCGCATGCCAGGCTAAACCAGTCAGCACAAATCTTGAGAACATCCGGCAATGGGGTGGACTGGAAGGCATACGTCTGCTTGAGGTGTCGGAAGTCCAAGGGCAGTGGCCGCTCCACGCTCGGCAGAAAGCTCCGCGGCCGGTCTACTTCGTCAAACGCTTCTGCAGTCGGGCCCTGGCTGGAGGCTTTGGAGGCTTTGGAGGCCTTGCCAAGGAGATCCAAAAAGTCTTTAAGAGGAACCTGCATGTCACTTCCCACATTGACCGCATCGAACTTCTTGTCAAGCCGTTGGCCAATCAGCTGCACTAGGAAGCGTGCCACATCCCGGCTAAAGACGAAAGCAAGCGGCGGATCTTCGAAACTGTGCGTCGACGTCGAGGACTCGAGTCGGGCTCGCTTGGTCTGCTTACGAACTTGAGGCGGGTTGTCCGGCACCCGCAACCAGTGCCAGTATGCCCACAAGCGCAATGTGTCGTCAAACGGGCCGATGACATCAGGCAAGCGAAGTGCAACGCCTCTTGCCGTGTGCTCAAGCCCTGCAGCCAACGCTTCCTCGGCCTCAAGCTTGCCATCACCATAGCTATCTGCCTTGCGCAGTCTCTTTCGCACAGCATCATCTGCAGGTCTCTGAGAGAAGCTCTCGTCCACAGCCTGAGCCTGAGCATGCTGCGCCCACCCAGACCCTGCTGCAGAACTTACTTCATAGACCGAATCTGATGATATATAAGCATAAGTTTCAAAACGTCCGCGAAGTCCTTTCAGAGCACAGCTGATGTCGGCACCGTCGTAAGCCGAAAAATCTGCTACAAGGGCCCACTTCTCTTCCAGCTTTGTCGTCACCTCATCCAAACGCTCAGAAAAACTGTGCTTGTCTCGTCGATCTGCCACGACTCGGGCAACACGGCCATTGGAAGGGTCCCGGGTCCCCCAATAGGAACGTCCCCGGTTCACAACACACACGCGAGCGGGCAACTGCAACAGCGCATGCACTGTCTCTCGTCCCATGAATGTGGATCCGCCAAGGACCAGTACTGCTGGCGTCACTCTTGTCCCCGCAGCATGAGCTTTTAGAACAGCTTCATTCTCCAGCATTGCAGAAGATGATTCACAGCAAGACACGGTGGACAGAATGCACTCTTCCCAGTCACGCGCTGAGCAGCTGCAAGCTCCCATTGGCCATGTTTGTGATACGTGCCGAGAAGCGGCAATGTCAACGTTCGGTAATGCATTGTCAGCTGATGACGCGCATGTGATCAGAACATGTTGGGTGTGGTGCATGTACGCCCTTGGCTGAGCCGATGCCACATGGCGTACCAAACGTAAGGCGCACTTGCGAGTGTCTGTTGGAAAAACCGGATGGCCCTGGTACATGGCTCACATGTGTGTATGTGTGCTTTTGTGTTCTTTGCATCTGTCCTTCAGGATGGAGGACACCTGCTGATAGGTGCCCTTGTAAGATCAGCTCGTGCAATACCTGAACAGAACGCCATCATACGCTATCCAGCATGGCGGGCAATGGGGGCTCCAGGGGCGTGACTGGATAAGAACCTGGTTTTCGCCTCGGAGGCAGCAATGTGCACGGGAGCGCACATTTTGGAAAGTGAGTCCAAGGTGTCGAGAACAGATCACAACATCACTAGCCCTCATCTGCGTTCGATCCCACATTGCTGCTCTATGCTTTTGCGTTGAGTCAAAGAGCTGAGATGTGGCGGCGTATTTTGCTTCAACGCAGCCTGGCAGACTGCTGGCAGACAGCCGAAACTCCACGGATCTGCCTGGCTTCACACTGCTGCGCATGTGAATTCCAATGCGTGTCCTTCGCCGGTTCGGCAGGAAGCTCCTTGAGAGGAACTTGACAGCTTCGTGTGAAAGTTCGTGCAGTAAATCATTCAATATATCGGTATGTCCCAGCATTCTCCCGAACTCAGAGCAACATGCGTTCAAATGTAAGCCTACGGCCCCAGCAAGAGTTGTGTTCTTGGGAACCTCACCATCGACTCCTGCCAACTACAGCCATGCGTAGTTTGCATTGCTGCGCAAGGGCTTTAAAGGGCCTTTAGGGCGGATTGGTTGGCTTACGGCTGTCAGGTAGCTCTATCCCTTGCCTATGATGCCAAGCTCATTGGCAAAGCGAAATGCCACCATGGCCTGCATCCGTTCACATGACAGTGGGCAAATTGCAATCAGGTTCGCACGGTCACAAGACTACCCGTAAGCAGACGGCAGCAAGCGCCACACCAACAAACCTGACAGAGTGGCAGCGTCGGCAGCAATCTAATTGAATTCGTAGGGTCTCGATTCTACCGTAAAAGAACTCAAAAATGCAATCGCCATGCTTGTCTATGCCGTTCCGCGCCTCAGGGTCTCCGACATTGCACGCTTTCCCACTAATAAACTTGCTTCAACATACGTAATCACGGAAACTCCCGGTTCGTGTCATGTGAGGACTGGATTTCGGGCGGCATCAAGCCAAGAAGTCATGTATACCATCACACATGAAGAAAGTTTGGCCTGAAGAAGTATGAACATGCTCGAGCTGCGCAAGCTGAGCCACATGTGTTGCGAGGTGAACAGGGTATGGGCGCTTGGCTTGGCAGCACCATGTAGCCATGCAAGGGCATAAGCTGCACAAACCTGCATTCACTGCATTCCCCGAGCAACACCGTCCCTGGCCACCAAATTTCGTTTCAAGCTCGCCGACTAGTGCTCTTCCAGTTCTTCTGTTGACCACCTCGGCAGGGTGGAATCGGTGGACTGGCGAGCTACGGGCAAGCCACTGCGATGCTCATCTCTTGGATCTCTTGGAGCAGTTCGCATCTTTCTCGAGTGTGCGAATCCGAGCAATCATTGGCGAAATGTGTTGGTGAATTCACACAACGTCAGCTCGTAGCATCTTTGTCTAGAGCATTTACAGATCTCCGTGATCAATCTTGGTGCGGCCCCCACGCTCGTCCATCTCAATGTCCTGGACAGAATCAACACAAGGAGTTCGTGCACCTTCTGGGCTGCTGTCTGCCCATGGGACGAGTGCATCATGTATCTGCATGAAAGTAGCGTCGTCATCCACTTCGGCCGCGCCACCTGCAGGTTTCATCTGCACGGAGGTCCGAAGAACAATTCAGGATGACAGGTCACATTGTCACATTGAACACTGGCTCCAACCAAAATGCTTCAACAATGCTTCAAGTACAATAGAGCCGGACAGCGCACTGCTAGCTTGCGAGATCCAGTTGAGCTTGAGGCGCCACTGTCGGATTTCTGTTTTCTAAGGACCCACAACTAGAAATGCAAACCTGCGAAAGCTGCGCCCACGCCTTGCTTCTTGATGAAGTTGTCAGTAAGCCAGAACTGAAGAGCGTTCATGCAAAATGGCGTAGCTATCATCGCCACCAGCAGCTTGAGATTCGGGCTGGATGCAAACCTTGAGATGGGAGAAAGCTTCGGGAAGCTTGGGGTGGAATTCTTTCGGCATCACCGACAACATCACTCTGCCAACTGAAGCCCAGATACGGCGTGAGGATTAAGCGAGCAAGGGCGAGAAGCAGCGTATGGAAGATCGCCATGAAAACGGCCATGCCCACCTTCCTCACATGTTCTTGCGCAACATAGTGACATAGTGGCTAAAACTAATCAAAACTTTTCTTGCGCAGCTGAAAAAATGGGTTGCCGACATCGCGCTCACAATCAAGAGCCACACAGCCAGCTGCTTGATGTACTTCCTCGGTTAAAACAAAAGGCGACTTCAAGCTCCACACAAGCTTGGACACTTCAGGACCACAGCACCTTCCCTTGCACTCTAGAGGCGCAGCATCTATGCCGCCATTGACCCGGTACTCACCGGTCTTGAAATCCGAAGCCTCCACAAATATGACTTGAACATGGAGGCAGTCCTGTAGACTTACAGATAGTTATGCTGGTGCGGAGGCATGCTCAGACACACATGCCTGTTCTGGGAGAGAGGCCTGTATTATCCTGTTCATGGCAGCTGCAATATCTCAAGGCAATGCCAGAAAACACGCAGGCTGGAAGACTATGCAGACCTGGACGATAGCTGGAGCAGCATGTACGTGGTGGCAACGCCGAGCGTGCAGTCCACCACTATATTTATCCAGTACCTAAGCAGCAAGATTCCAATCACTAGAGTCAGAAGCCAAGACAGAAACAAAGCAGTGTAAGCGCCGAACCAATCGCACTCATCTCCCCCTGCTCTTTCGAAATGTTTTTCCATCTGTTGCCTAAGTCTTTGTTGTACACCTCAAGTGCATCCATCTGAGGGCAGTCTCAGGCATCCAAGCGACGCGAACAGCAAGTTCAGTAGGTGGATCCAAGCTGCCCCTGACAGAGGTCCGGTCACTCTCTCGAGTCCAAGTATGGCTCGTAACTTCTTGGAGAAAGCGGTCAAACCAACAGTGTGGACATCATAGTAGATCCCGTCGGCCTATCAGCTGCTTCGAAGAATCCATCAGAAATTCTGAGAAGTCGCGGCCATCGTGGAACTGCGACCACTTTACAAGCAAAGCCTGCGCAGGCTGGCACTGGTTGACTGCTGGTTGCGCTTCCTTACAGCACATCGCCTCGAATCACCTCATACGTGCACTTTGCAGAACACCCCCACATGGAGTGCACAAACTCTCAAAAGACTGCAAAAAGTTTCGGACTCGACAGCCATGTCAGTAATTCCAAAGCCATGTTGAACTTCTGTGCTAAACAGCTTGCTGTAGCCAACCACTATGTGGATCCTTTGGTCGAAACTTGGCCGAACACTCTCTGGATTTGGAGCTAACTCCTGGCTGTACATGAAGGCTGTACATGAAGATTACTACTTCTTCGGTCAGACCCGCTTTTCCAGCTGAGGTTCAACTAAAGGGCTAGGTGATTAGGCCATAATGAGCTACAATACCTGGAACTCTCACGTTGCAAGTGGTGCTATCAGAAGGGACATCATTCCAAAAAGATCTGCCGGGCAACTGCGCAGCAGCATAGAAACAAGACCTGCATGGGGGCACAGACCGCAAGAGCACATACTACAGTAGTTCAGCGACAGGGCATGTTGGTCCGTACAAGTGCAGCTTTTCTACAGGCTGCAGCCAGGACACAAACTGGGTTGCCTTGCCCGTGGCACCAGCAAGTATGTAGCACTGCTCACCCACTTCTCCTGACTTGCCGGTGAGAAGCTCCAGTTCCATGCTACTCTTCCCGAGCAGGCAGAAAACTTGGCAATGCAACGCGGTCCTCTTTGCATTTAACCAGGAGAACCAATGCAGAAACAGCTAACGCAGCTTGAGCTTGTCTTGGGCCCAAACCCGGCGAGAACAAGACGGCCGTCGAGCAGCACTCTTCACTGCAAATATCTAGTAGGTCCACCCCATGCATGACTTCACTGTGTGGGATGCATACGCGCACCTGTCCAGAGCATCCATGGAATATCGTCTGAGAATTGCTTTCTCCAGATTCTTGCTGAGGGCCCGCCTGCGGCGCAACAACAAAGACACTTGTCGTGCACATGAGTTCTTCGCAGTTTTGGGCGCTGCTGTTACATTCAATTCATTTGGAAATGTTCCACTGTTTCTCTACTCTGCTGTGCTCTACCTGCACAAGCTCCGCGACGCTCCCCGCGCGACCCCAAACATTCCAAGCCCGGTCCTGGATGCTTTCTATATCTTCCTGTGCTTCGTGCGGGATGGAACCCTCTGCCGGGGAAGTCCACAGGGTTCCGAGTTCCGGAGTCCCACCCCCTGCAGAACCCAGCATTTTCATGAGCCGCTCCATGTTCGCCTGTTCGCCAGCTCGTGTCTTCCGTTTGTGTGAGCGAGTCTTAAGCCGGGGCCTTTTCAGAAGACATAAGGCCTAGCAGAGGGCAGACGCAAATGACATCCAGGCTAGGTGTGGAGATCGTGCTCTCCCCGCAACAAGATTCACGGGTCCAAGATTTTGAGGACTTGACACGCAACCGCACACATGAATTATCCTTGAGAAAGGCGGCGATGACAGAAGCCCAAGTCGGATCTGAGGAGTGGTTTAAAACCGTGCTTGTTCTGGGAGGCGCCATGACCGTCTACCCCTTGTGATTCACACCAGCCGTTGTCACAGTCTGCACTGTTACTTCGTAGCTCGCGCTGGCTATCAGGAACTTCGGAAGTCTCGCCATTCGAGAATAAACTCTCACTTCAATATGTCCAAACCGGCTCAAGGGCCAAAGGTCAGACCGCTTCCCGCACCTTGATGGCTCCTGCTGCGAGAGCATTTCGGTTCTGGAGCGATCCTTGAGGTGGAAGTGCTCAACGCCCTCCGTGATTCGATCCTGAAAACTCGCTGAGATAACAATCAGCAAACACAGGCGAGAGCAACATCTCAGTTGCGAAGCCTCAGATTCCTGTCTCAGTCCCTGTCCATGTGTCTCAGGCTACGGTCGCATTGGGGCAAGCTGGGAACGGGCAGCTGGAACATGTCCGCACCTGCTAGGGATGTGGCCACAAGGCCCTACGCACCAGGACAACACTCTGGCAAGACAGCTCGGCTTTCTTGTGGCTCTCAGATTTCTCAGCGCTGGGCGGAGATCTGCCACCGACCTGTGATGTGCGGCATGGCTTGAGCATCGCAGGTTGAGCCACATTTGACATCTGCATTGCAAGCACGGGCAACTTGGCTGTTCCTTGCCTGAGGCCCGTCATTGCTCGCGTCAGCGATGGAGAGGCTTCCTGGCATTTCCATTACTTCACCCATGCCAGCTTGCTGGAGCCTGGGCCTGCAGATCCACAAAGTCATCCTCATCCGCCTGTGCAAAAAACGTTAGCCTCGAAACATCCGCCTGAAGCACATGCCACTGCATGCGCATATCAATAGGAGGCTGGCACATTGCAGCTTTGCACTTGGAACCGGCACAGAAAAAGCCAACTGAAGCCTGGTCTTTGTGGAATCATGACTTTAGGGGCGGCGTTTGTTGGCTTCGGTTTCCGGGAACTTCAATAGCAAAACCCCCATCTCTTCTATACTATGTTGATAGGAGAACCTTTACTTCCTCGACTATTGTGGCCTGGAATTCTTTATGTCTTATTTTGCTTCCCTGCCACTGTAACCGTTCATACCTATATTCCCTGGAAGTTCTAGAGCTTGGAGCAACCAGGTACGCCGAATCATCAAGCGAAGAGAAAGACGCTGCTGTGCTCTGAACCGGCTGCGAGAAGCGTATCTTCCCAGTTCTAGAGCTTAAAAGGAACAAATTTAAACTTCTTACTGTCTTCTGGCAGCATCACAAAAGTATAGTTAACACAGAAAGCGCCCCCAACCCCCGACAATATTGCGAACTGTCCCTATACCTGCTAAAGCAAGACTAAACACAAACCTAGCTCCGCTAGCTCTCGTGATTATCGCGCATAATTTCTCAGCTCGCCTGGCTATCTTTGTCCAGGAGCGGATCTGATGTTGCTGTGGTCTGGTGGCCTTGGCAAGAAGACTGCCTGGTCTGACTTCCAAACTCCCTGCCTTGCCAAGAATGCAACTAGCTCAATGTTGCTACGAAACTCAGCCTGCTTTGGGCTTGGATTGAAACTTGGGGGGGGGGGCATCTGCGCGAGCAAGGCAAAAAAGCCCAGTGGGCGGAGCCCAAGAAGAAGGCAACGAGTGCCAGGTCGGGCTCAGCTCAAGCCTTCACTCAGCAGGGGGCAAAGTGCAAAGAGCCTGTACGGCTCGGGCAAGTGGGCGGCGCCGATGGTCCGCAACTTAGCCCTGGCGCCCTATACTGTTGCTATGCTCAGTCTGGCACGTCTTGCACCAGCCTTCAGCCCACCCGAACGGCTCTCCCAACACTCTGGCAGCATACCTTCTTCAAAGATCGAACTTAATAGTGAGCCCGGTGAGATGCAGGAATTGTGCTCATGAACTGTTCATGAGCAGAGTTTAGACCAATCCTCGCCCCTCCTCAAGCCTCCTCGCAGTTGCTCGCATCGCATCGCATGTCCTCGCGTTTGCCTGCCTCCTCGCATCTCCGCGGTTCTAGTGTCGCTGACTTCCAATACATTGAGCTTACCGACGCAGATGGTTGGACAAAGAAAAGTCAAAACGAGTTTGTCGCTGTGTTCTTCTCGAGTGCTGGGCCATGTTCTCGGTCTTTGGGCTTGACGTGCATCCTTGGATTTGGGCAGCGTGCTCCTGCCTCTATCTTCAGCATCAGCCGATGGTCCAAGTAAGGTTGGTGCCATAAAAGATAGACCACTGGCAGGCATGCACCGGATGCCACCTTGTGCCAAAGGCTCCCAATTCTATGGCTCACGAATGCCACGACGCACCACGCAAGGGTACGCAACCTCTGCATCACAAAACCTGCTCAGCCATCTGCACAGGCAACCTTGTATGGCAGCTCCAGCCTGAGAAAAAGGTGAGAACGCCTTCGAACTAGCGAGTATTAAAAAAAAAACAACCTTTGAGACTAGCACGCCTTGCTGCCAAGCTGCGAGAAACTATACAGCAGTCCACCAGTCGCTGGCCCAATAAAGGCACCCACCGACGCAGCAGACTGCGGCAGTCAGCAAGCTATCAGCAACTGAAATCTTGGTCTCTAAGTGTCGAGATGTAGCTGGCCTGGTATGCACCCATAAAGACGCCGCTGAGGCCCTGCCAGCAAGACACGCAAGATGCCGAAAAGATGCCTAAGGATTTTCCTTCCCAACTTCCAAACTAGCTCCTGCCTTGGGGGCCCTGTCGCTGGTCAGGCTTGCAGCACACGGGTCCTCTGGGCTCATATCCGCGAATCAGTGCATGCACTTTCAGACTCACACCCCGTCACTCAGAAGAGGGCAATCAAAGCGCCGCCAGCCACCACACACACCTCTGTTTTCTAAGATTGCCTGCTTAGGCTCATTCGACATCCAAGCGCTCAAATCAAGCCAAGCATCTGCAGAAAGCATTGGAAGCAGTGGCTGGCAGAATGCAGCAAGACATCCATACATCAACAGGCCTGCATCGGAACATATCGGCATCTGCTGTGGATCTCTTGAGACAGTCGAGTGCTGCTCTGCAGGCAAGTTTCGTAGAACACAGCCACAAGTGATGCTCGTTGACCTGTTGCTGCTGCAAGTTACAAGATCTGGAGCGCGAACATCGTGCCAGCGCCCAATTGCAACTTGGGCTGTGGCTTGCCAAGGATTCGCACGAAACGGCTCACGACAAACCCCTAGCAAGCTTTGTGCAGAACCAGCCATGTATGATGAACAAGGAAAGCAAATTCCTTTCAATTTTTAAAGCTTGAAATCTTGAGCCTGCATCTTCATTTTCCTCGCTCCCATTCCATGCACTGACATGCCTGGAAGACGATCATGCTGGCACCCGCGACGCAAAAAATGATTCCCAGCTGGCCGGCCGTAATGCCATACCTATCCTTGAGGTGTCGCGACAAAACATTCCATGTCCACGCACGGCATCTTGCGCACGCGAACGACGCTAACTGCTGAATGAGTCTGAATGAGTGCTTGAGAAGAGTCCTTGAAAAGCAGTGGGGACACCCCCATATAAACGCCCATTGCAAACTCCTCGTCATATACTTCTCTCATGTCCTACAGCCACTACATAGTGGCTGCAGTCGACAACTCGGCAAGCTCCTGCAAGAGGCTGATGCAGCAAACCTTGGAACTCCGCTTCGGATCCAGAGAAGGTCTGCTCATGTGCACGTTGCAAGCTGACTGAAACTGAGTAGCCGCTCCCAGCACGGGATCGACAAGCAGCACACGCAATAGCCGCTTCCATCCAGAGAACGTGCCTGCGGATGTCGCCTGTAATTCATGAAGAATGATGATTGCACAGAGCAAGTGCTACTGCAACACAACCATAGCTTTCTGGGAGCCTCTTCTCCCTCGTCCTGACACGCGGAATTGTCGCGCGCCATGGGACTGTGAAGCGAACCCTAAACCCAGCCAAATTCAGAGCCTTCACCACTTCTTCTTTGCTGCCATCCTGATGCTCTGACGAACCCGCCTATTGAAGCTCCCAACACACTCATCGTACTTTCATGTCAATGTCAGTCTGACTCAAGCAAGAGGCAGGGAGCTGCCATGCAGCCAGTAGAAAGTTGATCAGGGTACACACAGAAGCAGTGGCACACACGGCCAGCCTGAGTAGCTGCAAAAGGGGCAGAGAACGGACTGCTGGGATGGCACAGATGGCACGGCAATTTCGCATATAAAATGCATACGATGTGTCTTCTGCTGTTGCGTTCTCGTTTTTGTCTGGTTTTCGTTGCTTTCCATTGGAGGCAGAGCGCACGCCCAACGGGGCGACGAAGCCTGCCAGGCCAGGGCCCAGGACGACGCCCACCTCGAGGCAAAGACGCGGAAGTAGGGTGTCTTTCTCTACGCTCTTTTCTTTCAACATTCCATGTTTCCATATCCTGTGACATTGTGACATGGGCTCCCAGGCCCCATAAGCTGCCATGATCATGGCCATTTTCCCCACTCGCTCCTGCAAGTTCGAAGTGGTTGAGCGTCCTCAAAGCTGTGGGGGCTTCGGCAGTGGGCTCCTGTGGTCCGGTGACATCAGCGACAATAGCCTGGCAAATGCAAACCTTGGAGAGCAGTTTCCAGAACAGACCGGCTAGAACATGCACACATGCACACATGCACACACCACCATTGTAGCAGTGGGAGCAGCTTGTGCCACCCAGGCACAGTGCCTGAGAAGAAACCATGCAAGGCACGGAACAGGAGCAGTTGCCAGAGCGAAACCTCACATCAAGGTTCGCAAGCATGAATCACTATATACCAACGAGCAGAATTATGCACTTACCAAGGCACGGCAAGTCCACAGGCAAGCAGGAACACGGAAGAGCTGAAGAGGCTCACCAGGAGAATCCTCAGCTTGTTCTGATACATGCGAAAACGGTGTGCGAAGTTGCACAGCTGAAAGTAGCATTCTCATATTGCCCTGCAAAATGCAGCAAAGAGTCCTACGCTTGCCCAAGCTGTCGGACAGCGCGCCCAACACCATGGTTCCAAAGACCTTACTTATGCAACACAGAGACACACACACACACAGACACACACACACACACACACACACACATACAGACACACACAGACACACACACACACACACACACACACCCAGAGACACACACAGACACGCGCACACACACACACACACAGAGACACGCACGCGCACACACACACACACACACACACACACACACACACCACCCACCACACCCACCACACACCCACCCACGCATGCACGCACGCACGCACGGACAGACAGACAGACGGACGGACGACAGACAGACAGACAGACAGACACAGACAGACACAGACAGACACAGACAGACACAGACAGACACAGACAGACACAGACAGACACAGACGACACAGACAGACACAGACACAGACAGACAGACAGAGACACACACAGACAGAGACACACACAGACAGACACACACACACAGACAGACACACACAGACAGACACACACAGACAGACACACACAGACAGACAGACACACACAGACAGACAGCCCACAGACAGCACACAGACACACAGACACACAGACACACAGACACACAGACACACAGACACACAGACACACAGACACACAGACACACAGACACACAGACACACAGACACACAGACACACAGACACACAGACACACAGACACACAGACACACAGACACACAGACACACAGACACACAGACACACAGACACACAGACACACAGACACACAGACACACAGACACACAGACAGACACACACGCTTACACACACACACACACACAGAGACACACAGACACACACAGAGAGACACACACACACACTCTCTCTCCACCCCTCTAGCACGTGAAGGATGCCAGGTCCAGGCCTGCATCAAGCTGTACAAGGACTGCATCAAGCCAACGGCAAAGGCTGAACCACTCATCCTTTGCTGCGCGCACTCGCTGCGCGTGAATGCCCATTGTCAAAGGCTGCCGACAAGCTTCTGCGTGGCTATGTATGGAAGCAAAGGCAAAATCATCATTGCTCCCATCTTGTCGAGCATAACAGCCAAGTAGACGCTCCTTCGACAAGCAGGCTGTTTGGCGGCTTGGCTGCTGAGCAGACAACGCATGTGAGGTTTCAGGGCAAAAGTGAAGGAGGCTAATTACCAAATGCAGGCTACAGGGCTGCCATATCACCGCCACAAAAGTAGGAATGACCAAATGAAAATTCTTAACCAGTTGAAAAGTCTACAACGATCTCCAGTAGCAGTCGCAAGCCTCAAAATCGTTCACTCTGGCGCGCACTTGCAACCAGCTACCCGTACTCCCAAATGTGCAGCTGGGGCTCGTGAGATCGGTCTCCGTTCGCCCACTGCCATCATTGGGAGCTGCATGCATGACTTGTGATTCGAAGCTGTTGCATTTTCATCAAGCCTGCTCCTCTTCAAGACTTCTTATTAACTGCGGCGACGACTTTTAAAGCAAAGCTGCCTGGTCCCGACTACTGCCTTTGCCTTGAAGCTAGCGGTGCAGAAGGCAACGCTCGTTCTTACCACATCACCAAACTGAAACGATGCCACTTCGCAAGCCACCGTCATAAGAAGAGATGCTGCAACAGCCTTGCTGTTTCACTCTCTGTGAACCGCGCGATGCTAGGCGTATCTAGGCGTCTTTTATGTGCAGCCTTGCCCTCAGTTCTCCGCGGCATTCGCTTCGGAGCTTCCGCTGCTCTCCCACGGCAATGCTCCAATCGACAGCTGATGACAGCTAGCACGTCCTCCCGGCCCCGCTCGACAGCCGGATCAGCCGACGCCGCTGGTTGGCTGGAGTCATCTCGAGTCCCCGACACTGTTTCAAGTCAACATGCAGCCGCATAGCACTGTGCAAAGTGCTTCCAGCTTCCAGGATCTTCCAGCTGAACTTGGAGTCCGCAAGCATAACGCCTCGCCGAAAGAACTGCCAGGCTCGAAGACCAGCAGAATGCTCGTACTCGTCGCAGTGGCATGAAGTGTAAGGCTTTCTTTCAACCACCATCTGCCTTCTTGATCCTGTTGCTTGCGATGTCTCGTGCCACTTCCTTGGCCGCCTCCTCTGCAGCCGGTGGCAGCCACGCCGGCTTGAACTGAGCCCAGGCTGATTCAAGGTGTTGCCTCGCCTGGTCCTCGGCTTCAACACTGATTCCCAAAAACTCCACACGTCACGATCTCAAAAAATCTCCACAGATCGCACGTTTCCCACGAGTAACGCAGTGTCGCATGCGACATTCACCGAGGCGTGCGGCGGACGCGCTTCAACCAAGAGCATGTACTGCTTTATCAAAGAAAGTTTGGTTCACTCTCGTTCCCGCCCCCCCCCCCCTTCTTTCTTCTTGGGGGCTTGAGGGCACAGGGCATTGTCCGGCGCGGTTGCAAGGAGACCGGGAGGTCAAGGGCTGGGGAAATATCACAGGCTTGACCCCTGCCCCTCTTGCTCCCCGACTCTCCTTGCTGGTGACGAGAAACCTCCTCCTCTCTCCTCCTCTCTCCTCCTCTCTCCTCCTCTCTCCTCCTCTCTCCTCCTCTCTCCTCCTCTCTCCTCCTCTCTCCTCCTCTCTCCTCCTCTCTCCTCCTCTCTCCTCCTCTCTCCATCCTCTCCTTTCCTCTCTCCTCCTCTCTCCTCCTCTCTCCTCCTCTCTCCTCTTCTCTCCTCCTCTCTCATCCTCTCTCTCCTATCTCTTCCTCTATCCTACTCCTCTCCCCCTCCTCTACCTCCTCACACCCTCCCCACTACCTCCTCCTCCCCTCTCCTCCTCTCCCCCCCCTCCCCCCCCAACCCCTTCTTCGATTCTACCTCCTCTCTCCTACTCCTTCTCCTCTTCCTACTCTGTCCTACTCTCTCCTACTTACCCTCCTCCTCCCTCCTCCTCTCTCCTCCTCCCTCCTCCTCTCTCCTCCTCCTCCTCCTCTTTTCTTCTCCTGTCTTCTTCTCCTCTCTTCTTCTCCTCTCTTCTCCTCTCTTCTCTCCTCTCCTCCGACACCCAGCAAAGCCAATCAGGAAGCCTTTTGGCTGGGAATAGGAGGCATTGGGAGAAAAGCCCTACTGTTGAGCCCACGATAGCTTGAAAAACTTGAATCCTTTGCAGAACATCATCCCTCATGCCCAAGCAGGTGGCACTAGACTAGACACCTTCGCCCTGGCCCCTGGCCTCGACCCATTACAACAGACTCTTGTCTGAAAGCAGGCCTGCGACTATTCCGACGCTTGGAAGATAAGAGCAATCAACTGTCTCGCACGGCAGAAATCGACAGATACAACTCACAGACTCTTGCACACAGCCTCCTTATCTTGAAGGCTTGCAGATAACTCGGCATGATCATCATCATCATCATCATCATCAGAGTGTATTAATTATTACTGTCACATGGGGGCAAAGGCCGGTACCACATCAGTGGTCCGCATGGCCGGCATGGTGCCACAACAGCCGACCTACAGTTCATCGGAAATGACGTCTTTCGATTCTTTCGCAACAATGCGAGCTTCTGGCAGATCGCATGCATCACAGGCAGCAAAACAGTTTTGCCTTGACCAGCTCGTTGACGAAGCATGCACCTAGCTGACCACGGACGAAGCAGCAACAGGCACATGGGGCGCGCAGCGCAAACCCGTAGCCTGCAAGGAACTGATAACAAGAAGTCAAGCTTTCGTGGTCGCTCTTCTCGTGGCCTGCAGAAGAAAAGAGAACCATGTCAAGACTGGCTCATGACAACTGGCAACCAAACTCGCGGTCAGGCGTGCCTATCGCAGCAAGAGACGCGTCTACGCGCCTGAGGTCGTGCTTGTTGACAGCATGACCAGGTGTAGTGCAGACCATGCGCACATGTAAGAATTAAGCTGTCGTGCACGGCCCAGCATGATGGCTGCCTGAACCACACCATGTTGGCCACGCATGCTGGCTACGATGCGTACAGCTGTTCTGCGCACCTGTTCATTCACGAGTGAGATCACGGGCAGGCACCGGGCCAATCTGATGCCACATGGCCACAATCCCACACAATGGCTTGCTGACTGCACAATAAGCTGCCGGCCTCACGATGTGTCTTGCAGCAAGCTTGGCCTGCATATTCAGCTTCACTGACAGTTTCCATCGAAGCGGAGTCACACCCCTTTCCCTGGCTGTGAGCAATCAGGATACTGAAAGTTGCGCTCCGATTCGGCATGCTTGCATCAGAGGACTGGCACTCTGTGGATTCGGATTCTCACAGCTTCGAGCTAACAAATGCTAAGAAGGATGACGGGGGCCAACATCGGCAAGGCTCATACTATCATACTGTCGATCCAGTGTATTCTGTGATTCTGTAAGGCCCCATCTCCTCGTCCTGCTCTATGGCCGGGCCGAGCACTCGGCGCAGACGCACCAGCGCTTAGCAGCCATCATGTCCCAGGCTCTCAGATCCTCCCCCCGCCGCAACCCGCCGCAACCCGCCGCAACCCTCAAAGCCATCGGTGAGGCCATGCGAGGCCTAAGTGCTGTTTGTTGATGCATTGACCGGGAGCCTTTTTGGGGTCTCTGTTCTACACGATTTCTAAAACCGGTGTCCATATGCGTCTTTGCACATCAACGTCTTCTCTTGGTCTTTGGCACAATGATTCTGGTGGCTTTACATGATTGATTTCAGCTATGACTCCCTGCCTGTTGAGGCGAGTCTGTAGCTCGCAACATCCAGGCCTTCGCCAACTGCGACAGCTGAAACATGATCTGTGCGGCTCTCTCTGCACTTTTTTTGGTGCTGCTTCTTCTGGGGGTGCTGCGGTCAAGTAAAGCTTGACATTCGCTTCACTGAAGCTACCTGTATCAAGACAGAAAAGCACAAGCCAAAATCCAAGACCAGGTCAATCTCAGCTCAAGGGCGTGGCTGAGGTACTTGGCGCAGGCATCTGCAAGCGACTCGACGGTGAAGGCCGAACTACTTCCATGTGGCCCAGTCCACGTCGCGGAGAAGATTGCCTGTGTCGAGGGACTCGGTTAGAGAACGCCGATCAGCAAGTGCCAGAACTGCCCGGTGCTAAGCCTGTGCCGCCAGCATTGATCCGTCTGCAACTCCGTCCCACGAAACTCCCGGAATTGGTGCGGCGTTCAAAGTATGCTGAGGAAGCAGGTGGTCTCCCCGTCCTCTCACAAAAGGCCGGCACTGCTAGCACAACATGTGCCACTCAGATACATGCACAAGGAAGCCTTCCTTGCAAACAGAAGCTGCGGAGCTTGAAGGCTGTCTCAGTCCGAGGCCTCGAAAGCAAGATCCAAGATATTCGAAGAGGCTCAGGCCTTCAGACCCCAGACCTCCCTAGCACCAGTTAGGTTCTGTGCCTGGCCAAGAGGCTTGCCACGTGAACTGCTGGCGGCCTTGGTCGCAGTCCTCCTGGCCAGCCCACTGAAAAACAAGTGGAAACTCCCATGACAATCATGACCTCAAGCTCAAGGCTTCTCGATGGTCCTGAGGAGGTCGCACCCTTCTTGGATACCCGCATCCCTTCAACCTCTGCAGGTTGGGAGCCCGCTTTCACCGTTGGCAAAATGCGGCTACACTGAGAGTCTACACAAAACGTCTACGGATGTGAGAATTGGGCTGGGCGTTGAGGAAGGGCTAAATGATGTAGAATGGCAAAGATTCAGTGCAGGGCTGTGGCTTGGGGCAGGCGAGCTTGCAGTAGGACTCAGTTTAGATTGAAGGGTTCGGGGAGGACTGAATGTCCTTCCAGGGATATGTCACTGAGACATGCAGGGCCTTTTCGCAGAGCTTTTGCCAGTCTTGCGCTATACCTTGCTTTCAGAAAACGAACTTCTTGAACTGAGCCCAATGTCCCAACCTGTCGTCAGAGCTTTCACCACAACAAAATTTACTTCGCACACCTCTTAGAGGATCCTTCGCGGATGCTCACACATCATAGAAATGAAATATGGATCTTATAAAGATTCCTCACGAGGACCTGTAGATCAACACCCGAATAAAAGTTGGACAATGGCCTTGGGCAAGCATACTGAGCCACCGTTGAGCGCGTGCAGCGAGACAGAAGCTCTACCTGCGCTCCAGGCGTTCCATGTGAGTGGAGCCGTCAGAAATAAGAATAGTGTGCCTCCTTTGCCTCCGCGCCATCCCTTTCACACGTCAGACGTAAAGTGACTTACTTCATGCATCAGACATTGCCGACTGCCGGCCGTGCCTGCATCTGGTGGCATGCCGCCAGGAACTCCTGAGCCGGGACGGCGAAGAGCGCGTCCATGACATCACCTGGAAGAGTTGAGGCTAGATTCGATGACAGTGGCATGCGGCAACCGTGCCAGTTTGTCGTGCCTCCCGGCTGCATTTTTGCCTGCGCGAGCCTGCAAGTGCATATGCCTTCACATGCGAAGTAAACCCGTCGCCTCGCTGGTGCGGACAAGGCCCAAGCGGCTTGAGACCTGACGAGTGAGCTGGAGTGAGCTGGGTGAGCTGGGGTGAGCTGGGGTGAGCTGGGGTGAGCTGGAGTGAGCTGGAAAGCTCCAGGCCCTGCACGCAACCCACGCGAACCCATGCAAAGCCCCATCGAACTCGTTCGGTACTCAATCACAACTGTTTGTTCAATTGGCAAGCCCAGTGACTCTGAGCAGCCGAAGTCCAAAGCTGCCGCCTGCAAAGGTCAGAGAAGGGTACGGATTTTTAAAGCGACATGGGCCCCAGACACAACTCTGAGACGACCTCTGTGTTTTAACGGCCGGGGAAATAAATTAGGGTCTTTTTTGTTTTTTTGGGTTTTTTGTTTTTTGCTTTAGGGCTTAGGGTTTAGGGTTTAATCGCTCACACTCGGGTTTAGGGTTTAGGGTTTAGGGTTTTAGGTTTTAGGGTTTAGGGTTTAGGTTTAGGGCTTAGGGTTTAAGGTTTAGGGTTTAGGGTTTAGGGTTTAGGGTTTAGGGTTTAGGGTTTAGGGTTTAGGGTTTAGGGTTTAGGGTTTAGGGTTTAGGGTTTAGGGTTTAGGGTTTAGGGTTTAGGGTCAGGTTTACGGTTTAGGGTTTAGGGGTTTAGGGGTTTAGGGGTTTCGGGGTTTCGGGGTTTCGGGGTTTCGGGGTTTCGGGGTTTCGGGGTTTCGGGGTTTCGGGGTTTCGGGGTTTCGGGTTAGCGTTTACCAGTAGCAAGAACAAAAAACAAAAAAAAATCCCATAAAAAAACAAAAAATCCTTTAAAAAATAGACCTCCTGTTTTCACTGTGTCAGAAACTGCGCATACGGCAGCGATGCCAAGCTTCGTGGGCGGCACCACTTGGCATGTTGTTCTGCGTTTTCGGCGTGTCGCTTCATTGACCCCGCATCGCCACACAATGTGAGCATCATCGACAACCGCTGGCTTCCCAGAGTGTCGATGGATGCTCACCCTGCTGAGTGGACTTTTTCTTGCGGCTGTCTGGGGTGCAGTGTACCAACAACCATGGAACTCTGTGGTTGGAGCTTTAAAACGGTGCTGTCGCGAAGCTGGGAATTGCAGGTTGTTGCACAATTCCTGTTGTCCTCGGGCTGGTGAGATTTTTCTTTTGTCGTGTTCTTGCTTCATTCATCCCTGGCTTTTGGATTTGGATTGCTTGTACCTTTTTTGGTGGGTTGGTGATCTGCTGCCTCCTCTCCTTAAGACACAGATTTGGTGACTTGTGATTTTTTTTCCTGTGCGGCGATTCCTGTCTTTCTTTTTGGGGCCAGCTGTGCTTTTCCTTGCCTGCGCTTTCTTCTGCTAGCTCCTTCGGTTTCGCCGCTCAGTCTCGCCAGGCAAGGCCGACTTGGCAGTCTCTTCGTTTGGGGAAACAGAGGTTGCATGGGTGTTCTTACCCATTTAAGGACTTGTCTGCTAGACCCACGTCCCAAAGATGTGTCACGATTCTAATGATGTCTCAAAGGTGAAGCCGTCTGAGAAATACAGCTCCTGGCCTCTCGTGGTACCTCGATTCTCCAGAGTTGGTCCATTCAGAGCTAACGCCAACATTCAGGCTCTGGCATCTCCGCAAGTGATGCAATCTGCTGAGCACCAATGTCAAGCCTCCGTGCACGTCAAGTCGCTGAGTGCACAAGCTGAGCAAACAAAAGCCGCGTGAAGCTGGGGCCGGTGCAGAAATAAGGGCACTTCAGCATCAGCACTTGCCTGACTGGTGCAAGCACTCCTTCTTCACAGTACCTAGAACAGTACCTAGACTTCTTATCAAGTAAGTTTTCGTAAGGCTTGCCCGCCACTTTTTCGCGCCTGCCCCGCAATGGATGCAAGGATCTCTTGCTCGCTGCCCAAGATTCCTAGAGCCTGACAAGCTTCCAGGCCACTGCAATGGGATGCCAATCAAATTAAAGCGTGGCCAGGCCTCTTCACAAGTTTCCCGTGCCGCAGTTTGGCGAGGATCCTTCCAACAAGGAACGGAAAGGAAGAAGAAGAGTTGCAGTAGGATTAATGTACTGGATGTGGGACATCCGGCACTGACGTTTCTGGCTTCTGGTATCCTGCTCGTGCAGCTCACCGAACCCCCAGAAAACGTTGTAGCCTTTGAGACCGTGCAAAAGCCAATAGCGGATAATGGCGGTCAGACGCCTGGAACTCTTGGAGACTGAGCAGCTGGCCTCCATCCACGCGGCGCTCCTTCCCGAAGAGGATGAAAGGATCCAAGGTCACGGGATCCTGCACCATCACGGGTGTCAATGGGCGTCAATGAGTGTTACTGGGTGTCATTTGTGTTCCGTCTTCCGTGCCAACAGGACTCGTGTCCGTGAAAGTCACAATGATGCCCGCTGCCCAACGTCTGAGGCACCACCTCAAGCTGCTCCGCATTCAAGACAGCTTAGCTGCGCCATCCGCAGACAAGCTTCATGGCACAGATTCCAAGGTATGAGCTTGTTGTAGGGTCCCAGGGATTCAACATGGCCCAGCCAAGGGTAGCCGCCTTGGCACTTAAGGCAGAATGGCCGGAAAACATCCGCCATGAGCGTGCAACAGGACATTCAGGAAATCAATGGATACTCTCAGGGCAAGCCACACCGGTAGCAAGTTGGCTCATGAACCTCACACCGCTCACAGGGTCACTCGAGTCAACTCTATGGCTCGACTGTACCCGAGCAACCACAGAAAACTTGGGAAGACTTGGATCACGGCTGGGTTCCGGTCAAGGCCAGGCACAGAATCTAAAGCGAGCCGCGCCATCAACTAACAGGGGGAGCTGGCCTTGTCCGTGGAACGTAACCTACAAATACGTGAGAAGGCTATCAGACACTTATATCAGTTCTCCGCGATCTTCAACAGCGGCCTACATGCTTTGTCTTTGCGGCATGTCCTCCGTCAGCTAGAAACGAGACAATTATCTATAGTGGCACTCTGTCAGAAGCGTGCCAAGAAGTGCTTTTCAATGCTGACAATGCTGACCAATGCTGACCCATCCACCGTCGATTCGTGGCATCGCGGGAGGTTCTTGGAGCTTGGCACAGCCTCGTGTGCCAGTCCCAAAGCTAGGGGGGGGGGGGGGGGGGGGGGGGGGGTAGGCGAGAGAGGGGGTGCTCTCTAAGGAGGAGCAGTCCGGGAGCCTTCAAAGGGAGAGCCTTCATGCAAGGGAACCTACACGGCCATCTTCACACTCTCCGCACTTTCTCACTCAACTCGAGGAGGAGAGCTCTCTCGCACTTAGAGAGGTCTCTGGTTCATTCGAAAAGGTGCACACCGGCGACCAGCAAGAATCACCCTTGCAAACTGTGCATGATCACTTGTGTGGTGCAGAATATCAGCAGCATGGTTAAACAAACGAAAACAGGATTGTCAAAGCTCCAGAATCCACCGCCTGGCAGCTGTTGCTGAAGTTCTTTCTCAACCGTTTGAACTACCTGCGGGAGTCCAGATGCCTCGGTACTTTCCATGAGCTCGGCCTCACGCAAATACTTGTCGTAGAGCCACTTTTCTGGCCTCCGTTCCTCTGCCGGTGCTTCGGCCAAATCTTGAAGATACTCCTTCACGTCACCTCTGCGCTTGCTCGTAGCCAGCTCACGTCTCTTGAAGGGAACAAGAACATACCACCAATACATGACTGGAACGACTGCACAAAGCGTGACGACAAGAACTTGACCAGCAGGTGGTGCCGCTGCTGCCCCGGTGCTCAGAACTGCCGACGCGGGCAGTGTGACTCGCAAGTCGGCGGCTCTGCCGACTTTACTGGCTGCCCGCGTTCCGCAAGGGGCTATCTTGGCATTCACAAAGCACATTGACGGTCGAAAGCTGCAGCACGTTCCCAGCCATGGTATCCATGGTACAACTCCAAGGCGGCTTCTCCCTCTTCGGGCCCTTAAAGTCCTGCCCTGAGGGACCCTGCCATGGCACGCGGACGGCGGGGATCTGATCATGAATGTCATGAACAAGTCATAAACAAACCATAAACAGTCAGGTCATGCATCGTCAAAGACCCCGAAAAGGAAAGATACCTCAGTGAGGTCGATACGACTGACCTTCCAAGGCGGCCTGTGCATTCATGACCTTGAAACTCCTAAAATGGAAAGGGCTAAACTCTGTGCCCAAGGTCTCGTTGAGCCGCGAGGACAACACCGCACCACCATCCTAAATCATCCTTCCCGAGCCCACCCAATTGAAGTTCGAATTACACGGCGCACCATGTGATGCGAATGTTTGTGGCTCCTTGTCGTGCACATGCCCTGGCCTTGAGTTTGGTCTACCCCCCCCCCCCTACTTGTGGCCCGTATGACCTCGCAATGCTGCAGACACCTGTGCTTCATGTTTAACCCTCTTCGCTAGCAAATGTGCCGTAGAACCCAGAGATCAAAGATTCCGCTTAGTGCTGCTCGGCATCAATGGTGCTGCAACCAAACTTCGGTGTTACGTCGATGGCCCCAAACCTAAACCTTCAAAACATTTCAAAACCTACACGATCGAGACCCACAAAGGCAGCTTCCTCATCGGACCCTTTGCTCTATGTCTCTGTCTTCGTGTGGCGCGCTTTGCCAGAGGGTCTCTCTTGTCTCTCTTTGGACACGACAAGACCAAGATCGGGATTCGGGATGTTGAGCTTAGGCTTTAGTAGGAGTTTTAACACTTGGTATTGCTTCGTCATGTGCGCGTCTGCATGTCATCCTTGTGCAGGGCCATGCAACACGTGTTGGCATCGTTCCAATTTTCCCGCGCAATGCCCAAAGGTAGATGTCGGTGACCCCTGACAAACTGAGGCGGATTAACGTGTGCTAGGCGTTTGTTGCCCTCTGCCTAGTAGCCTCGCACCTGTGCACCACGTGCCACGAGTTCAGGACTCAAGGGCTTCGGGCTCAGAACTTAGCAAGGGATGTTTATGGCGCATGCGGCCCTACCTTGGCTTTCAGCAAAGCCACGCCCGACACTCAGCTCGAATCATCGAAACGAAGCTCAAAGACATGTGTAGCTGTAGCTCTTCTCAGACCTCCAACCTCCTGCAGCCTATTACGTACGGGCACATATCTCCATCTCTTGCCTCTACGACCCAAGCATGCCTCACTATGCCACTATGCCTCTTTGGTTCGGTGTCTGGAAGTGGTTAAGTTACTGGACTCCCTGGCCGAAGCGACCTTGCACTCTGTTTTTCCTTTCTCTCGTCGGAAAAATCATGGTTGCGCAGAAGTGCGCGCGAAAACGGTTGAAAGTTGAAGGCGGACTTTAGCTATTCACGCTCACGTCTTGCACCTTGGCCATTTCGCAAGCACAACGGCACACTGGACATCGTTCTATCTCAACAAACCTATTTCTACCAGGACTCTGTTCGTATTCCTGAACTCAACAAACTGAAGCCTGAGCTCGGAACTGCGAACCCTAAACTCTAAACTTAGAACCAAGTCACTCTCCGCAGCTTCTTCCTGCAAGCCGCACGCAAAAGGCCATACTTGCAAAATTCAAACGGTTGAAGAAAAAGTGCTGTCCGCCTTGATAGCTTTCTCATACTCTTCAGGAGCTGGCACAAGGCGCAAAGGAATCCAACCTTGCGCTGGCTCACGGCCCACAGATACACGCGCTCATGAAATCACTTCTTGCATCTACCCTTTTTCAGGGTTGACGCTTGACTCATTAAAGGAAGTCCAGCCCTGTGACGACACGACACGCCCTACCGCCCTGCGTCTGCAGGCTTAAAACCTCAAACGCAGCAATCATAGCCAGAAGGGGGCGATGCTGGCTAGAGCTCCTATGTGCTAGAAGCGAATGTATAACTTTGTCAAATGCTTTCTCCTAAACAAATGGCCACTTACCTTTTTCCTGAGTTGTCCGCTACGTCCTGCAATCGCCATGAAAATGCGTGACCCGTACTTGTGCCAACTCTGAATCCATACAGCGTCTACAGTATCCATTTCTCGAGTCCTTGCGCAAGCCTATTTTTGATTCATGAGGCTTACTTGTCAAAGTCTGGGTAGGAAGCACGAAGATGAGACACCAGGGTTTGCGAGACCATTTTGCATGATTAAAAGGGATGTGTCATGTTTTGCGTGGCTCTTTTTGGCCGTTTCGTTCATGTACGCCTTTGGGCTTTACCCACCGCGGGATAGGTGTTGCGGGCCGCTTTCGTGGTTGCAATTCCAATCTTGCCTGCGGTCCCGACAACATGCAACCTGTTCGAAAAGCTAACTACTGTTGTGGGCGAATCTACAGGTGGCAAATTGCTGATTTGCATTGGGTTCTGGTACAGGAGAAATCTTTCTTAGGTTCCAAGCATGCTCTTATATCTTGAAACCTGGCGGTTTTGTGGTGTGTAGCCTGCAGTGTAGGCAGGCTTTCGCAGCAAGAGCTCATCCATCACTGTGGCGCAACAGCTCAAGTCAATCGCTGCAACCAACATCCTTGCATGATGGCTGTAACTGCGGAGAGAGATCGCAAGAATCGACATGAGCGTTTGCTACGACGATCGTGCACACGGCCAACTTTTAAGTTCAGGGTTTACGATAAACCCCAGAAGCTCAAGCCAATATCCTTAACTCAACACCCCACACAACACCGCAAAAACCAAGGGTGTTGTAATCGATGGATAGCACCAAGGCCCCAGCATTCAAACTCGGCTTCCCCTGGCCTTGTCAGAGATCGCGCAACCCTTTGGATATTTAGGCACTGTTCTGCCGCTTCGGATGGCCTCACCCCACCCTCATCCGATCTGCGCCACCTCAGCGGAACATGCACACGTGCGCCGCACCCATGTGGTTGTGCAGTCTGAGTCAAAAGCACTGATGGCACGAGTCCAGGCACATTCCTAGCAAGAGATAGCATCAAGCATCCTTCCCACTCGTTTTGTTCTTTGCGTTGCCATATTGCATTGCAATCAAATCAAGGTAAGTAGCAGCGGGAGGACATAGACCTCACCGGTCGCCGGATCTTTGTAAAAGCACCTGGTGGGGCGGCCCCGATCCACTCTGATGAATGACATTTTTGGCGATGTTCTTTTCGTTGTCAAGGCCCAAACTCGGGGCTTCGGCCGTCCTTGCATGTGCAGCCAGACCTGTAGCCCACCTCACAGCTTGCAGGTTTCAATGTCTGCAAGGGATGTTTGGGGATGTTTGTGCTGGCCGCCTTTTCTGCAAGCCTATCCAAAGTGGCGGCCCGTGGAGACGTTATGGACTTCCCACCAGGAAAAACCACCTGTGCAGGATGATATGGAAGAGGTATGGCCTGAAGTCTCCCTGCCCAGTCAACTCTCAACCCTCAAGCCTTGATGTACCCTTTGCGAGGCCGGGAAAGCGTCAGTTTGACTTCATCCCCAGACTTCTGCACGAGCTCCGTCGCCTTCTCCTATTTCGCAAGTCAACAAGTCTACATGCCCGCAAAGAGGTCGCACTGTGTGCAAAACCCAAACTGCCATGAGACCCGCCTTGAATCCGTCTAGTGGCTCGCCGTTGACTGCCTCAAGTTCATCCCCCTCCTTCAGCCATGCTGCGGCTGCAGACGTGAGAAACGAGGTGGCAATGACAACATTCGGCCGCCCCACATCACATAACGTTAGCAATAGTACAGTAATCGCAGGGCGTGGCCAGATTCACACGGCGAATTCGGAGACCGCAATCAGACATTCGGACGTCCAGGTCGAAAGACAACTGCTGACGTGCCTGTTGTGGCTCTCTCACCCATGCTGAGACCGACTGTCAATCGCGGCCTCTCGCCCACCGTATTGTAAAGATCCTTGCTCTTAGCATCAGGATGTAGTTAACTGTTGCTGCAAGTGGAATGTCTTCCTGCAGTGTGCGTTGTTGATTGCCAGCTGGCTATTGCTACGGCCATTGCCATCGTTCTTCTTGCTGCACTTCGTGTTGTCCTACGTATGAGTGGAATAAGTTAGTAAACTTGCATTTGTGCAATCGTCTTCAAGTTTCTCGGCTCTCTTCGAAAGCCGGGGACACGCCTTCACAGTCCCACTGGATAGTACAACACACGTGGCTCCTGAATCCACATGGAATCTTTCCCATCTTCAAGTACTTCCTGGAGGAGCTTGTACCTCGCAACACGGCGGCAAACTTTAAGCGTATGGAGAAGGCGGCACGAGTCTGCACGTGGCTTTGCAGCAGGGGACGCGCTGCCGCTTTCAAGCACGTCTGCCACACCAACTCCGAATCCTGCCGCAAATTCCAACAATGTTCAAAAATAGTCTCCCCAGCATCTCCCCAGCTAAAACACGCATTGCCATTTATCCTGGCCCTTGCGGCCCATCTTCCAGGACGATACCCATCGGCTTCTGCAAAACTACCTCGGCACGTGTGTGCTCACGTAACACATCCAGATCCGGCACCCTGTCTGCGCCTCGTACACAATTTTCAAACTGCCGATCATCTCTGCATTTGGAGGCAACTCACGCACAGTTCCCTGCACAGGAATGCTTGCTGTCGGGTTTTGCTGACCCTTGTGCTTCGTGCTTTCCTTTTTCCCACCTTCCCCATGCGGGGTCGAAGAAACCTCTGCATTCGTTCCACTGGATTTCTCTCCTGGAATACGCGGCTCGGGGCCGAAACACTTTACGCAACGCTCAACGAACTGCAAGCTCCTTGGCGGCCTGCCTGACCACTCTTCGTGCCACATCCTCGCGCGAGCACGCCTGTCATCAAATCACCTTTTTTGTGCCACACATGCACACCCCATCACATTGCGGTGCCTTTGCGATGTTCGGGAAGACGAAAGTTGAAACACAATAGCTCAGAGCAACTGCGACAGCGAGAAGAAAAGCACCTCTCCTGTCAATGTCGACAGGATGCCAAACTGCACTGCACCACTTCAGCGACGGACATCTCACAAGAGAAAGCATCCTGTCCTGCTTGTCCGTTGATGAAAACCAGGTCTAAATGCCATTTCCGAATGCATGGCGTGGGTTGTTTTGTGCTTTGTTGGCACAAATTTCTGTAGACTCGGCGCATGCTGACTGACGGTCTCATGGCTCCCGTTTGTTTGCGGTTCGCCACAGTTCTATAACTTTGATAACCCGATTTCGAATAACAACCCCAAATAGATGTTCCCACTTGTCGCTGCTTCTGCTGCGTGCTGCGTGCCGCTTTGCGTTATCTTCGGAACATGGACATGGACATGGACCTGCAATGCGAATGCTACAGCACAGGCCTGGCACAAGCCCCAAAAGATTGAACCTTGTCTCGAAAACTTGTAAGGGGGGAAGACGAACATGGCAAAATGAACAAGTAAGTATCTGGACCTTTTTGGAACTTCGTTCCAAGTCCTACTGGCTTTAGTATGGAGCTGGTCTATGTAGACAAACTTGCCGTCTTGAAGAAGGTCCAGTGACATTTTGATGGGGGTCAGGCAGGCTCCTCTCTAAAGACATTTCGGCCATCGTCCGAATGTTTCGGTGGCATGCCCCCCCCCGCCTCCGACCCCAGGCGCCCGGGAGCGGTCCCTACATTGGGGAGACGGAAATTGTCTAAAAAGGGCTACACATATGCGCAATGCCAAGTCGAGTGCTCTCCTTTTAACTGCGCGGCAGAGGCATCCTGAAGGAAGTGAAACAATGTGCAGAATATTGCAATTACTTCTGGACATCTGGACGTGTCACAAACCTACAAGCATGAAAGTGCCACAACTGCGCTACGGGTGCAGAATGATGCAGGACACCATTTGAGACATGCTGCGTGTGAGCTCTCACACCAGCACCTGCTCTACTGTACCAGTTTCTATCATGCAAGCAGGCTGTGCGCACACTGCATCGCCACTGCCAAAGAGGCCTTGGACTGGTCAGGATCCTCCGAATCCTCCACGCATCGAGTCTTTGCCTTCACAACATCTCATGGGCTCATTCTGCGGCATGCTGTGCAATTCTTTTGGACATCTTTGAGCCTCTGCTTCATTGGCAGATTGTGTAAGCTCGGCTGCAGGAGCTTTCCGCTTCTGACCTTTTCCAGTATGCCAGATGCGTCAAAGGCGAAATGGTTCCGGAAGCCGATGGCCTTTCGGGACCTTTTGTTGCTGGCTCCGCCTTGGGGCACTGCTTCGAGGAATCTCGGGCAGCTCCGCCAGCAGCTCTGAAGCCACTGGGTTGGCGACGGGTCTCTTTCTCCCAAAGGCCAGCGCGGCCGTATCTCCACGTGACTGTCAGCACCTACCATGGCTGCGAAACTTGCGAAACACGAGGCAGGATTCCAAGCCTATGGGATCCACGCAGACTGTGTCAGCTGAGTCTGCAGCTGTCAGCAGAAGGAGGCTCCTGCTAATCTAAACCGTGTATATTCACAATCAATGAAAGTGGATATGATCGTGTTTGCAAGCTGCGGGAGCTTGTTCCGAACCTCGCCTTCGTGGCACTATGTAGCTTGCTAGCAACAATGTTACATCCTAGCCGTGCAGGCTACCGTGTCCTCGAAGAGGCCAAGGAGTAAGCGCTCAATCCCTGCCCAAGCCTCAAGCTTCCAACATCTTCCAACATATGCCGTGACTACAAGTATGCAACTGTTCAAGCCCAGCACCACCATGACACCGTTGTCAACGCAGAGCCTCGCCATGCAGCGCAATGCGATTCGCCCAGCACACGCTGCAAAGCTGCTCAAGTGCAAAGCTGCTCAAGACCCAACCTCGGGGGTGGACAGCACATCTGCAAGCTGTGCTCTCTGGCCACCTCATTGAATCAAAACACACGTCTGCTCAGCAAGTCTTCGAATGTCTGCCGAAGAGAAATGGTGACCACCACTCCAGGCACCTCCTCCAGTCCTTTCCGCACTGCCTGGTTGGCGGCTACACCGCCTGCCACCACCTCAGGAGGCTGAACTGCCGAAGCAGCCAATACAAGTAGCAGCCGCACTTGCAGCAGCGTCTACGGAATTGCGTTGGCGAATGCTTCCACTCTCAATAGGCCTCCGGCGAGACATTTGGTGCCAGGCTCCAGTTCCAGAGCCCAGCCTCACAGAGAGGAAACGGAAAAAATGCTTATGAGACCTGATGATCCTTGAAGGTCAATCGAAGCAGCCTGCAGCTCGTGAAGCTCGTTCGCACAAATGGCGCACAGCCATGTGCTGAAACCTGGGCTACTCTAGGACGGAAATTGCAACAATCACTTCCGCTAGAACCCAAGGCCTAAGCGCGGCAGCTACATCTGCTTTGGCTTTGTGGAGTTCCTCCTGGAGAAGAAAGGCTGCAAACATCTAGCACAATCCTTCGGGTTGCCCGCTGATCCTCGGACAAAGCGGCCGACTTTGCGCTGTGCAACTCCCGCTCAACCAGCGTCCTAGCACGCACTGGATCCATGATTTGCTTGCGTGGCACGTAGGTCAGGTACTGTCAGGTTGGTACTGTAGGTCTTCTAAGCACAGTAGAACTCTGGGCCTGACTGCTGTCTTCAATCCCGAAAAAGAGTAGTTGCAGCCTTCTTGCAAGACCTGCAGGCACTATGCATGAATAGACTTGCGACACATGGGTAATTCTCTAGCTTAAGTTACGGCGCCTTATGAAAAGGAACCCCTAAAGGGACCCTCGGTTTACTGTAGAGACCGACCCACATGTCTCCAAATCAACGCATTCAAACAAATCGGCCCTGTCGGCCTTGTCTCTAGTTTTTGCAAGCGGCTTTGGAAGTGGATGCACCTGGCGGCCAAGCCAAAGAGCACTTGACGCTGCTCCGAGCACAAGCCGTCACTCTCAACAGCCTTTGGATCCCCATCCTTGGCCAAGCGTTCTAGATGAGGTCCACCAGGAACCTTCGCGTGGCGCAAAAAAAACCAAAGCGGGCTCTGCCGTCTTTTGACGGAGCAAGTAGAGAGCGGCGTCTGCAACACATGCCACAAGATGGGTAGCTTGAAGGGATATGTTGAGCTGGCTGCCTTCGTAATCCCCAGCAACCTGGCCTTATCTCGTGCAGCTTCACATGTCGCTCACAAGTGCAGGGGTTGAGTGCCGAGCCGTTTTGTCAAACGCCTCACCGATTGAGTCGTCGATGGTGCTGCCCAAGATAGTGTGCCGGCCAACCTGGGCAAAGTTCAACTCAAAAAATGCATCCAAAACTTGAAAGCGCATCTTTCATCAACTTGGCAGAGAGCTCCTCTTGTCAGCACGGCCATGTTGTGCCCGCCAGAAACTAACAGCCTGGCGACATTCTCATGGACTCGTTTTAGCACTAGACTCCGATTTTGCAAAAGACACGCAGCCACCAAGCTGCCGAGCGTGCGTAATAAATGGAAAATCTGGCTGTCGAGGATCTGCTGGCCGGCCTCTTCACGAGAAGTCGGAATTCGCAGTTCGTTGCCCTCCAGATTTCCCCACGGCTTTCCACGACACCGCTGTTATGGCGCACTTGTTTCGCTTGCTTCGGCGGGAGGAGGCAATCGAGTCACCTTTTGAAAAGGGCACCGCGGCAACAGTCTCGAGTTGAGCCGACTTTGCTCAGCTTGGCACCATCATGTGAGCTTCCATGTGGTGCACGCGCACCTGGCAGCCCCACCGGAATCACATTTATCCAAAAAGCCAAAACTCAGCCAAGCAGGCCAACGGCAATCTGTGTTCTGCAGCTATGTGGATGGCCTGGACGAGGGAGTTCATAGTTTTGAGCGTGTTGCAAAGTTGCACAGCACATTATCAAGGCTAGGCGAAGACAGGAGTTGTCAAAGCCCCCCCATACCCCCCAAGCCCTGCCTTGCGAACGCCGACCTCCAGGCAAAGGCCAAGGCCAGGTCCCACCTTCAAAACAGCAGTTCTGAAATCGTCTGAGGCAAGAGATGTCAAGGTGAGGAAATCGGTCAAAAACGTTTAGAGAGCACGGATATGCGTGGTGCTCGACGCTCGAGTGGCTTCTCCATGTGTGCCGGCAAACTGAGGTATTGGCTGTCACCGCGACGGCAGATATGTCGCCTGTTGCAACTCCTGTTCATGTAGGCGTCCCCTTCACAGGTTGCACCTCAACTCTACTGTGTTGGGTGCAAGCTGGCCTGCTCGTCGCAATGCCTCGTCCACGGTTCCATCTATTGCCTGCTCACACAGTGCAGCACGACATGTTCTTGGCTTGCTCAATCTTGCTAAGGCTGCTAAGACCTGGATTCCACATGGCTCAAAAAGATCAGCATGTGCCTGCTGTAATCATTGCGCCTTTGAGAAGTTAGGTAAGGCGATTACTAAGACTACTGAGTGACTACTGCATCACACGAAAGCTAGCAATGGACTGTCGCACAAACTGTTGTACAAATTGTTGTGCATCTCTCTGCCTGTTTGTGACCCTCCTGCGCGAGCCGTGGCACAACGCCACCCCATTGCTCGTGGATGCCAGCCTGAAGCTGCCAGGCATGTAAATGTTGGCTGGTTATATGTCTTGCAAGTCTATGCTCTTTCTGTATGTTGCTCTTCCTCTTCTTTTTTGCTTGTTCTCCTCACGGCGCACCGTGCAAACTAAGGGGCTTAGGGCTTAGGGGAAGAGGTGCGTACAGAGAGCCCATCCTCTGGCTTTGCTCTTCTTGCCATCATCATTGTTCCGGAGTGCTTCTCTCTCTTTGTCTCCTTATTCTGTGCACGTAAGGAGTCCTTCAGAGAGAGGCACCCTCGTGCGGCAGAGACCGCTCTTTTCATGTTTCTTACTTCCTGCCACCCGCGCGCTCCATTTTTAGGGGTATTCAGAAGTGACCAAAAGGCCTGAGGTCGGGTTGCCGGGTTGCCCTCCCCCACACAGTTCATGCCTCTCTTTCTTCTTTGTCTTTCCCTCCGCCAAGGCGAAGCGTGGCAAAGCACCCGACAAACCCCAGCATGATGCACCCACCGAGAATACCCGGCCCACATCTTCAGCACGGGGTGTGTGTGTGTGCGTGCGTGCGTGTGTGTGTGTGTGTGTGTGTGTGTGTGTTTGTTGGCGTCTGTGTGTGTGTGTGTGTGTATGTGTGCGTGCGTGCGTGCGTGCGTGCGTGCGTGCGTGCGTGCGTGCGTGCGTGCGTGCGTGCGTGCGTGCGTGCGTGCGTGCGTGCGTGCGTGCGTGCGTGCGTGCGTGCGTGCGTGCGTGCGTGCGTGCGTGCGTGCGTGCGTTCGTGCGTGCGTG
>CAJNDS010002116.1:491740-611740 GCA_905221605.1 Symbiodinium natans | reverse complement strand
TGAAATATTCAATTATGGACGCAACCCCTTCGTTTGTGGTGTGCAGTGTCACAGGAGAGGGAAACATTCATCGTAATGCCGTGATGCCCAAGATCCAGCGAGACCCTGCTTGGAACTATGCAGAGGGTGCGGCTACCAGAGAGGCTGCGGCTACCGAAGAAGCTGCGGCTGACCTGCATGCTCAGCCCCATCCGCCCCAGGGCATGACGCCAGCAGCCAATACATAATTCGGAGCGTTAGGAGCGGCAACACGTCATTGCAAGAATCTTGTGGGAAGATTGGGAAGCGAACTCCACCAGATCGTCGGGTCTCGGCGGATCACTCGGCCTGGCGACAATATTCGTCAAGCCAGTGCATGGAGTTACTTGTCACGGTTACAAAGTAAAAACGATAATCATGCCACCACACCGTGATCGCAACGGACCACCCTCTGCTTGCCATCGCCCCAAGGCCTGCAAACATGGGGAAAAGCAGACAACCTCCCGCACCGCCAACATGGCCAGGCTATGGCCAGTGGAAAAAGGCTTGGAGTAGGGCTTCGCACCAGCGCGGCCCAACCTGAGTTTGGGAATCTTGGGATCCATCATGATCTATCCTGTCGCTAGTCCTGGTATCTCGGTGCTTGACTGCATTCAGCCGAACGGTCCTCCCCTCAGCCTGCAGAGCATGTGAAAAAGACCACGCCGCTACCAAAGTCTCGAGTTGCTCTCGTTTTCCTGCCTGGGGCCCAAAACCTTGAAAGGCAACCTCAAGCCGAGGTGGGTGATCCTGACAAGCATTGCTGCTCCATGTTCTGAGACGAAAACATGCAGAGACCATGGCCTGTGACACGAGCTGATCCCCCAAGCGCTCGGGCCACTCGACCAGAGAAACTGCTTGCCAAATAGCCTGATGCAACCACCGGAAAAGATGCGCTGTGCACAAGCTGACGTGATGAAGAATGAGCAAAACCTAGCAGAAAGGCAACGGCGAGCTGTACGAGCAATCGGCATTAGCACGCGGGCCGAAGAAGAGATCAGACTTGAACTCAGGTTTTGGTGCGAAAGAAGAGGAAACGGATGCTTGCACAAGAGTGGTAAATGGATGCGTAGGTCACAAACCAACAAAAATGAAAGGACATGCATGTGGAGGTCCCGTAAGGCCGTCAGGGCACATGATGGCAAAAGAGATCGAGAGTATTCATGTTGAAGCTTGCATACCAAACACACATGTTGCGCAATGGAAGGAGGCCAAGCAAGTCGCTCGCTTCGAACGCTCCGACTTAAGGCTTCAAACATCTTCGAATTGTTCTTGTCTTGTCACGGGACGGGTCCCACCCCTCCTGCCGGCTTCCCCTCAGCCGAGCCGGATCTGTTTCATAATAAACAACCTTGGGCTCTCGCTGAACCTTAACAGACTGCCCTACACCGAGTTTGCTCACCAACTCCGGATGAAATAAGCCAGGGCCACATTATGTCCCACCAAGAGTCCTACTGCAAGCTCCAAGAGATTTCCCCCGGTGAAAACGACCAGCAGGCGGTTTTGCTGGCCACAGGCCCCAGCTAGACTCCGGTTGCCCTGCTGACCTGCCCTATGCGACTCCGCATGCGACGACTGCACCAAGCGATAAGACTGGGCCGATGAATCTTAGTCCAGCCTCGAAGTCAATTAGCGAGGCAATCTTGCCAGCCGGAAGTCTGTACGGATCAATATGGTGAACTGCACCTTGGCCAAGCCGCCGCCGGCATATCCCATGACTTGATGACTGTAAAGCCGAGACCGAAGCAGCCAGGGACCAGCGAAAGTGCCTCGGAGTTCCCAGCCTCAGTACTGGCACATGCATAGCGTTATGTTGTCTGTCTTTGGTTGCTGTCTCAGCATGCTCTTGCAGCGCCACCCATGCAACCTGGCCACGCTGGGATGCGAGGCTGCCAGGCCTGAAACAAGCGGTTGCTACTGTACCGCTTTCAGCATCTCTCATTGTGTGGTAGCTCAGCTAGCCTGACGCGTCGTAGGTGAAATGCAGCCTGGGATGTTTGGCAGGGCTTGGGCTTCGAGCCCTCTGTTTTCCATGATGCTGCGCCAAGGTGCAGCAACATTTGCGGTTGGGGAGCAAATACGACGGCGATGGCACGTCCAGGTCTGGTTTTGCAAAGAACGCCCGAAGGAAGCCCCGCGCCTCAGCATCATGCAAACCACTGGGCCTGCAAAGGTCCTGTGTATCTCACAATTTTGTCTGAAAGTTTGTGCCATGCCATTTCAGATTTGTGGCCATATGTAGATACATGACATGTGTGGATATCTCAGGGCGACACGAGCGAAGTTTTCCCCGACCCAA
Source organism: Symbiodinium natans (assembly GCA_905221605.1). Lineage (NCBI taxonomy): Eukaryota > Dinophyceae > Suessiales > Symbiodiniaceae > Symbiodinium > Symbiodinium natans. Next base: position 609,423 of record CAJNDS010002116.1, on the reverse strand, counting down.
GCTCTCCACGGAGGAAGAAAATGTCCCCTTGAGTCAAAAAGGCGTTCGGCCATTGATTAGCTGATTAGCCACTGCCACAGCTGACCTTTCCGTGCTTCATGAGCCAAGGCCGCCCCCAAGGCTTCCGTGGCATCCACATCCAGCCTCGGCCAAGCAATCTGCTTCCAAAATCATCTGCTACAATCTCTTCATAGTGCCGGCCTAGCTCACACATTGACACGACTGGCACGGCGCTCCAAATTGAAGAATATCCACTGTTCATGCCGAACAGTTGTGTGCACTGCTAGTCGTGCCAATCAGATCATGAACGATTAGCTCAAATGGCTGTTGTGCCACCATCAACTCCACTCTTTTCTGCCTCCGCGCTGCACAACATGCCAAGCGAAACTGGCAAATCGCATATAGGCTGTAGCATGTGCCTTTGACGAGTAGCAATTACTCGAGGCCCTGTATGGGCTATAGGGTGAGGCGCGGATTGCATGGTGAAACTGTTGGAAAGCCGATGCAAGCCGAGTCTTCCTGCATCTGCCTGCTGACCGCAGCCATCTGTCAGAAGTATGGGGGTGGCAGAGCAGCAACACCTGCACTGGGCCTGCTACAGCTACCGCCGACGACTTCTCGAACGTCGCTGGTTTCGCTTTTTCGAGGCCTTATCTGCTTCGAGTTTGATTCGACTGGTTCACACAGGCCAGGTGCAGCCACCATATGCCATCATTTTTGCTGCTGGGCCACATTTTGCGAACTCCCCTTCAACACCATCCTTACCACGACAAGCGGCAGCAAGCACAGAGCACGCCTGGAAGACCACACATATAAGCTTGCGGAGTCGAGCGTCTCTTGTTGGTATTCAGTCGTGAGCTCTGCCGTCATGGTGCCGCCGCTGTGAGGAATGTTGAAGACATCCTCGTCTGACAAACGAAGTTGAACACGTTGAGCACGTTGAACTATTGACCCCTTCGCAAGCAAGCCCTGGAAGCTATGCCAGCTGACCAACAGGAGGGCGCAAGACTTGCGGGCAGACAGCCAGCAACTGCATTTACACACTGGAAGGCTAAGCAGGGGGGAGGGGGTTGTTTGCAGTTTCGTCGTCCCATCAGCACAAGTTGAAGTGCTGCAGCCTCAAGTTTACTTGAACATCTAGGACATACGATGATGTAGGCTTATGCAGCTCGATTTGGTGAGCTGGAAAGTACCAGCGCCAGCGAGGTTGACGGCCAAGCAAAACTTTCTGTCTAACTATGTCATGCCCCTTCAGGCAAAGCCCCAACCACTTCTAAACCACAGCAGGCCGATGGCATCAATATGCGAAAAGCTTCGCCATGCAATCCCAGCGAAGTGTTTTCCGGTGGGACAATATGACACATTTCTGCTACAGCAAACGAAATGTAACTTCCCTCCCGCTCGAACCGCCCGTGATGCTTGAAACATACTTGCCATGCTCATTATGCCTTTTACTGCTTGTCCAGGGGGCCACACAAGATCGAGCGGCGCTGTGGCTTCGGGCCTGAATAATGGCATACCTGTACCGGCAATGTGGCCGATGTCACCGTCAGAAGCTTGAAACGCTGTAAAGATTTTAACAACCTCTACAAGACGTGCGCAGAATTGTTTAGGATTCGCTCATCCCGTCCTGCCATGCTGCGGGTGGTGTCCAATCCTGGCTCCGGGATCGGCGACAGCTACCACATGCTACCACTCTCCTGCCCTATACGCTGGTTCAAAACATGCTCCCCGAAAACCAGGCTTGATGTTGTCAAGTCTCTGGGCTTTCTCAATGTCCTTACCCATATTCTTAATATCGGTTTCATCCTCGATGTCCTGTCGGCACAGTGGTCGAACAGACCGTCATGGCCACGCGGCAGGTCGAACTAATCGTCATGGCCACTGCGACACAGACACATGCCAAAAATCATGAAATGGCCCATGCCACATTTTGTCCTCTGGCACGTTTTTGACGAAAACTAGGCACGTAGTACTCTTTTCGAGCAAGCTCTCGAAGTCGGACTCGGAGATGACCTTGGCCTTTCCATAAGGCGGAGCGCGCCCTCTCCGTATCTCTCCGTGCACACCATCCCTCAAACGGCTACTGAGCTACTTGAGTGCTACTTGTAATTACTTGTACCTCTGCCGGAACGGGGCCTTCATCTTTGGAATTCCGACTTTCCACTTCTCGATGGCAGCGACCAAGGCTTCAGCCTGGAGAACGCTCGAAGAAAGAGATGCTTGCAGTGAATCCTTCTTTTGGTGCCCTCAAAGATCTCAAAGCATAGTCAGCCTGTGGTATTGCCTTTGCTTCCAGAACCGCCGTCTGCACATCCTTGAATCAAGCAGCAGTGGGTCGAAGGCCAGGGCCGGCAGTGTTATTACGAGGGCCCCACAAAAAGATGCTTTGACAAGCTTCAAGATTCAACTGTCAAACATTTACTCACAGGCCAAGGGCATACAACTCTCCCCTCAGCTCTTGTTGATCCAACAACTGTCTCGGCAAGTCTATCCAGTCGGGAGCCCATGAGACACCTGACACCTGGCCGATGCTACAACGCTCATGCACGCCTGCTCTAAGCAAAGACCAGCCCAGGTTGCTTGTTCACGGCCATGCATGACACTAGAACACAAAGAAGAACACAGAGAAGAGAACAGAACACATCAAAGCACGCACATCGGAATCCGAGAGTCCGCGCCGGCCGTGGTGGACTTAACCATGACCAACTGTGCCCCAATTGGAGCCATGTCTGCCGTTGCTCCGCCAGCCTTCTTCACGAACCTTGAATTGCGCTACAGTACAGGTGGCGAACGGTCTAACCAGCTTTTTGTCAGACAAGAATATGAAGCTGCGGCAAGCCTTGTACGTTGAAACATGCTGAAATCAGGGTGGCGCACCACTGCAGTGGCTTCTTGACAACGTCTGGTGGAATATTCCAAACCTGAACGAAGCGCTGGTCCTCCTCGGGCTTGGTCTTCTGGCACCGGGTGCACTGCAAAAGATGTCCAAACATCGATGTCCGACAATGCTTGCAAGTCCAAATCGGCTTGATGCCGGCTCCGTCCTGAGATTTACGCCGGCACGCCAATGGCAACTATAGCAGGCTTAGAACGGTTACAACGGCAAAACCGAGAAAAGCAAGGTCTGCCAGTAGTCTGACTAGTTAAAAAGCCAACCCCCCCCCCCCCCCCAAAAAAAAAAAAAAAAAAAAAAAAAACGAAGTAAAAAAAAAAAAACACCACTACCAGTTTCAAGGCACGGGGCCTGTTATCCAATGCCACGGACGGCCACTTAACCCTATTGCATGGCTAACTGCAAGACCCAAGACAAATGCTACTGGTGATGGCGAGGAGTTGCTGCGCCGTTTTGTTGTGCAGCCACGTCGTCCTCATCGTGTTGTCCTTCAGGGTACACATGGGTACACCTCGCAGTGAAGCAGCTCTGGTAACGTCTGGTCACGATGTCAAGAACTGCAGGAAGGTCCTTTGCTTTTTCTCGGCCCAGCACTGTCGTTTTGCCTCCTGCCGTTGTTCCTGCCTCCATTTATCCTTTCTCGCGAGTCACTTCTGTCAGCAGCCGGCCGTCTGTCACGATCTCGAGACCTAGAGTCCCGAGAGTCCCTGACATCGAGACGCTTCCGATCCCTTTGCCGGCCATCTCGGCCGCGCTCCTGCAAGAGAGATGACAGCTGCGGCATGCTTTGGTAACGGGCAATCGTGATTGCAGTGAAACAGAAGTAGAGTGCAAGGGCACATCGCGTAAGAGTGTCCAAATATCCAGGGCACGTTGCTGCAATTGCGGCTGTTGCTGCGGCGGCGCCCCATGAAAGAACGCCTCCTGCACTCCAAGTGCGTGATATTCTCGCAGGTTAAGAGGCTATAGTTGTCGTGCCTGGCGTTTGACCAGGCGTTATAGGCCCATTCGCCGCACGGCCGCACTTGTTTGCCGGAAGCAAACGCGCAGATGTTTCTCGCTCTGCGCTACAGTGCGATCTGGATCTGCAGCGCTAATGTGCGAATTGTGCTGGACGATGTTGTCTGCTGCCACAGAATGTGTTGGGAAAACGTGAAGTCCTGATTAAACATGGCAGGCTGTGCCTTGCAAAGATACGGCCAGAGCTATCAGCTATAGCATGAATGGAAGCAAACAAGAACAGTCAGAAGAAACGCCCCGAAGTTGAGGCAAGCACAAGCTGACTTCCAAGAACTCGGAAGCCTCGCCTCCTGGCATGGCACCTCGGCAGTTGTTCAAACGACATTTCCACAAGAATTGGCACCCAACAGTATTGTAGTCTTCTCCTCCTCCTTCCTTTCAAAAGTCTTTGGGGAAGGAGCGCACTCCTGCCCTCCTGCCCCCCTGCCCCGTGTCCTCGATTCAGCTTGAGTTTGTGTAATTGTTGGAGCCCCTCCGCCTGCCTCCTCGCAACGGCTTGGAGGCAAGAACGGTTAGGATGCATGGAATCGACTTGAGAGAACCCTTCTCTGGAAACACCTCCCTCAAGTGTGAGACTCCGTGAATTCGGATCAGACTCCTTGGGAGCGCGGAGCAAAGTAGGCACCCCTTTCTGATTGATTCGAGTGGGGCATGTTGGCTTTGGAAGTAAACTCCCAGCACCACAGCAAAAACTATCACGATTCAGTACAAACAAGCTTGGAGTCCGCGAAAGACCCCCAATGATTGCCTCTTTGCCCCAGCCTCTGCTCTCATTGTACTTGTCGTTTCTTTCTCATCTGTCATCTCATTTAAGCGAGGATCGGGGCCCGGTTCCGGATTTGAGTCAAAATGGCTCTCGCTCTCTCTCTCTCTCTCTCTCTTTCCTTCCTTCCTTCCTTCCTTCCTTTTTGCATCTGGTCTGCAGCAACTCAACCTAAGGGGCAAGCCCCCTGCGCAGTCCGCTCGCCCCACTTGTGGTGGCGAAGAAACACACCGGTGGGGGGTTGCATTCAGACATCTCTCTCTCTGTCTCTCTCCCTCTCTCCTCTTCCTTCCTTCCTGCGCATATGATCCCCGAAGGGACCGCCCCAAGCAAGGGGCACGTGCTACAGACTCTGCTGAAATGTGTGAAAAGGTGTGTGCACGTCGTGGGCTTCAAGAACAAACAAGTGGTATCAACAGCACACAGACCACGTATTTGACATGCAAACGAAGCCGACATTGGGCTGGGAGAACGGCAAAAACTTGCAGGGAGTGTATGGACCGTTGTCCCGTATGACAAGGCCTGTGATATTTAGCTCCCCCCTGCTACGATTTGGCAGCAGCAAGGGGAGGGCGAGTGTTCCCATTTGAGGTCCCCCTCTTCCAACAATCGACAACCCCCAGCTCGACGAACAACACCCGTGACCCGCGAGGAGGAGGTGGGACGAAGGCGAAGTTGAAGAGAAAGTTTCGCCAGCTACAGGACGGCAGCATGGGTGGGCGATATACTTCAACACAAGCCTACGACCATCACCTAAAAGGACCCCTTGAGGGATGCACTCGGAAGGGGGAGATTGGTGTTTCCAAGGTCTTCAACTTGTCCCTCTCTTTCTCTTCCTTCCGTCCTTCCTTCCGTCCCTTCCGTCCTGCCTTCCGTCCTTCCTTCCGTCCTTCCTTCCTTCCAGCGCATGTGATCCCCGAAGGGACCGCCAAAAGGGGCACTCTCTCTCACACACCATCTCTCTCGAGCCCCTGCTCCCGCGTGCGATGCATGATGCGTGATGGTGCAAAGCCCCAAACCTGAAGCGAGTCATTTCTGATCTTGGAACATGCATGGCTAAGTCTCTGCGCAATGTCCGCAGATCGAGTGAAACGTCTACTGGGTGGAGGAGTCCAGGATAAGGGTGGGCTTGGGGAAAGAGTTCGTCGTGTGTTGCATGCATTCATTAACATGGAATGCTAAGTGAAACGAGCTCCTGATCAACGCCAACGCTGCACACCCGACAGCAACGTCACCGAAATGGCCGCTGCTGTTCCTCCAGTGTCTTGAGTTCTTCTTTGAACCTGAACAAGCTCAGGGTCTCAGTGCTAACAACATAATACAACATACGCAAGCTCCACGATAGCACCTAAGTCTCTAAGCGACCACACTGGAAACGCGCATTAATGGCATGGCTTTGTCGGCATGTGCGATGAAACTACCCGTCGAAGCTTGTAAGGACGGATGATTCACTGTGGTCACCTTCTGATGTCGGAGGCTGTCTGTTATGACATCGTTCGTTTCAGGGATTTTCTGCACAGCCATGAAATTTTTTGGGCGGAATCATGCTGTTTGCTTTGCCTGGAAGTGTTGTTGTGCTGTCGGTGCAAACCTATGTTGTGGCTGCGGCTGCTGCTGTTGCCAACACACGTAAGGCCGTAACGCTGTGCTGCCTCACAGTGGATTCACTCTTGCAAAGCTCGTGACAACGCAGCTCGCGGGCTGAATTGACAAAAGCACCAGACACAAACCGGTTCGAACCCATCAACTACAGTAGCTTCGTGAGGCTGTAAGCAGCTGCGATGATTTGAGGTATTAACCCGTACGAGCACAAAGACGCACAGAAATGCAGACAGAAATGCGCGCAGAAATACTGCAGAAATCGGGCACTTGCACACACGGATCTACATGGATCTACTACTGTTGCTGGAAGTTCCTTGGGCGTGATTTTCAAGCTCGGTAAAGTTGAAATGCGGCCAACGTCCCGGGGGTGAAGGTTTCAGTCGCAACCTTTTGGGATGCCTAGCCTTTTCCGTTGCAAATTCCACGACTGCCACGAAAAGAAGAATATCCATGAGCACTGGGCTCGCGACTCTTTGACCTCTTGGTCACGCAGATCTTCCTTTGCTTCCAGAGCGCGGAGCTTTGCCAGCTCCTCCAGTGCCAATCAATGGGCTGACGTACAGCAGCACTGAATGCAAGGACTTCTTCCTCCAGGTGACGAAGCTGCTGGCCAAACCTCAGCTTGTGGGCACATGCGGGGCACAATGCGAGTAGGAGCACAAGTTCAGACACGCGCAGGCCGCACAGACACATTGTCCTTGTCTGAACGCTGCTTAGACACTCGTGCATTTCAGCGTCTCGCTCCTCTTCCTTCTTCTCCTAGGCACAGTGGCTTCTTGCGGCTGCTGGCAGATGAGGAGACTGGACAGGAGGTATGTGCACAAGGTGTGCAATGCAGGTCTCAAGAAAGACAGGCCATAAACCGTTCCCCCGAGATAGCGCGTGCACGCGCTTGCACACGCGCGCGCACGCTCTCGGGCGACGAGGACCAAGGTACTGTACTTGTTGATGATGAGGATTCGCAACTGAAGTACTATGGTATTGGCGAGGGCTGTGCAACCCGCAAAGTCGAGCGCCACGTAGTTGCGAGTTTGAGTGCCAGCAGGAAACAAGCAAACCTAGAAGACCCATACGGCCTCACAGTGCCCCGACTTCCGAGGGTAAAAGCTGACAGTGTGCCAGCATGCGCCAACAACGACAAGATGTGCATCGAATGCTTGGGCGGGACAAAGGTGCACAACTAGCCACAAGCAGCACACGGCAGCATCCAATAGCTAAGCAACACACCTCTAGCTTTGGAGTATGAAAAATGTGCTGGCTCGACACAACTCTGAGCCATGCTGTTGGCCCAAAAAAGAGAACAGGAAACTCCTGGCAAAGGTATTGATTGTCCCCATTATGGAAAGCTGCCTCGTAGTCGTAGCAGAAGTTGGAGCGAGGATTTTTGTTTGTCAATTTTTCTGGTTTTTTTTGTGTGGGCTTTTTTCCCTTGCTTTTCTTATGGTTTTCTGAACATGCCCTCTGGTTCTGCCTGTCCTCCTCCTCTGGTTGGAATTCTTTTCTGTGTGTTTTGCTGGTTTTTTTGGTGAATTTTGCTGGTTTTCAGCTTCCGCAGGCTCCTCAGCGGTACGGCATGTCCGGAACCTGACCACATCTAATCACCCTTGGGGTAGCAACCCCCCCCCCCCCCCCCCAATTTGCAAACATGGTGCTCGCATGATGGGTTTGGACGGGATTCTTATCGTCTTAAAGCAAGCTTGCGCGCCTTCAAAAAGCCGGGGGGGTTTGGGGCCCCCACCCGCCCCCCCCCAATTGCAAAGCGATGTTCGCAAACTGAGTTTTGGGAGCGATTCGTTGAACTAAAAGCACGCTTGCACACCGGGGTTCCCCCCCCCCCCCATTTGCAGACACAATCTCGCAAGATGAGTTTTGCAAGGGATTCGTATGGCATAGAAGCACGCTTGGGCGGCTTATAAAAAAGCGGGGGGGGTTGGGGGGGGCTGCCCCCCCCATTTGCAAACACAATAATTTTCAAATGGGATTTGTTAGATCTAACAGCTAACAGCACGCTTGCACGTTTTTTAAAAGCGGGGTTTGGGGGGGGGGCAAGGCAAGGGATTCGTACAACCTCAAAGCACGCTTGCACTGCTTTAAAAAAAGCGGGGGGAATGCGGAGGGGCAGCCCCCCCCCCCCCCGCCATTTGCAAGCACAATGCTCGCCCCCACATTCGCAAACGCAACACTCGCATGATGAGGCTTCATATGGTCTCGAAGCAAGCTTGCAAGACTTACAAGCGGGGGGGGGGTTTGGGGGGGGACAGCTGGACCGCAGGACCGGTCTCTCCTGACCAGGGGAACGCAGGACCATTTGACCAGGATCGCAGGATCAGAGAACCAGAGGACCAGAGGACCACAGGACCAGAGGACAAGCCAGACCTAAGAAAAGGGAAAAAACAGAGCCAGACCTAGGCAAGAACAACACCAGACCCCGGCTAGAGCCATAGTCCCTTACCTCAAACACTCAAACCCTAAACCCTAATTACAAATCTAAATCCTTCGGGTTTACTACTGCCCGGCCGCTGTGCCGAAGGGCGTTTGTTGTATCCTCACAGGTTCCACATACGGGTGTTGGGGGTCTAGGGTTTATGGTTTAAGGCGTAGGGTTTTTAGGGTCAACCAAGAACGTGCGAAGCGAGCGGAACCCTAAATAAACTCCTTCCATCCTTCCTTTCTTCCTTCCTTTCTTTTTTTGCCTTGTATTTCGTTCGCTTTTTCTGTCTTTCTTGCTTTCTTGCTCTCTTTATTTCTTTCTCTCGTTCTTTCTTTCTTTATTCCTTTCTTTCTTCCTCACGTCCTTCCTTCTTTTCTTTATTTGTTTTATTCTTTCTTTCTTGCTGTATTTCTTTCTTTCTTCCTTTATTCCTCTCTTCCTTCCTGTATGTATTTCTTTCTTGCTTTCTTGCTGTCGTTGTTTCTCTATTTCTTTCTTGTGTGTTTCTTTATTCCTTTCTTCCTTCCTCCATTCCTGCCTTTCCTTTTTGCTTTCTCTCTTTCTTTGTCTTTCTTTCTTTCTTTCTGTCTTTCTTTCCAGTCCTGCCTTTCTTTCTTTCTTTCTTTCTTGATTTTTTTCTGTCTTTCTTCTATTCCTGCCTTTTTCTTTCTTTCTGTATTTCTTTCTATCTTTCTTTCTACTCCTGCCTTTATTTCTTTCTTTCTTTCCATATGTTTTTCTTCCTCTTGCTTCCTTCTTTTCTTTCTTTCTTTCTTTCTTTCTTCCTGTCTTCCTGCCTTCCTTCCTTTCTTTCGTGCCTTAGATTTGACAAAAAAACAGGAAAAAATCAAAAAGAACAGAAAAACTCACAAAAATAAATACGGTACCCGCAGAAGTTCGGCATAGCCAGTACCACTTGCCGCCGTCTTGCTTTCTTGCAGACGAGAATCTACACTGCAACGTGCTTGGTGTAAGTCACTTGCATTCTGAAAGCACATGGTCCCCCCGCTTCTTGCCGAGGCTGTATGAACAGAGACTGAAAAAGGACCCAAATTTGGAGAACTGACCATTCGGCAAACCCTGCTGTTCAAGCTGCCTCCTCCTGCTGCTTGGCGAGATCTAGCAGCTTGGTGAGGGACTTGACCTCAGTCCGTTTCAGGCCGTCACATGCCGTCACCGTATGCCGCTCTGGTTACTTCTGGTTGGTGAGCTGCACTGTGAGGGCGATGTGAGTTTCCCAACAAACCTGCAATAGCACCTAGCCACACTCAAATAAGCCCAGTAGTGCCCCTGCTGCAGCAAAGACAAGCATCCGATTCGTCGCGACGTCGAAGTTCGACAACTGCCTGCTTGTACTTCTCCTCTGCCGTTTCTGCACGTCTTAGCTCAATCTCCAAGCGCGCCAGTACCTGCACAGGAACTCGTCTACACCCGAAGCATAGGGATTGCCCAGCCGGCATATCAGCTTTATCACACATGCACGCAACAAGCATAACAAGCGATCTCGGAAGGGCTGACCTCGTCAAGGACTGCTTGGGGGCTGCAGCACTGGACTGACTGATCGCAGCCTTGCCAAGACCGCGTGCAGACGCCGCCGCCGCCGCCGCAAAGTCATCACAACACTTATACTTTTATGAACAGCACAGTATCTATCACAACTGAGCACAGGACATATGACACCATCCGCAATAGCAAGTGCATGCACCTCGAATGCAGCAAGGCGGAAAAGCGACACCAGCGGTTGACTGTGCAGCTGGGTGGATATGCCATCCAGGAGCAGCAGTTCTGCGAGTTTCGCCGACGAGCAACTCAGCCTAACATGATCACACACACACACGACTGCCCACTCTCGTCGCACACGCTTGTGTGTTTGACTTGAGGCTTCTCGATCAGAAAAGCAGCACTGGCAGCATAAGCCCCAAAGTGCCCGCGCCGCAGCGTGCTGTTGCTGCTGATGAGCTGCTCCTTTCGGTCCAGCGCATCGATCAAAACCGAACACGATCGAACACACAGAGTAGCAAGAATGCTTGACTTGGCATTTCTGAGTGCGCCGGGCTCGGAAAAAGAGTAAAAGTTCGGCACAAGAGGGAACGAGAGATAAGCAAAAAGGGCTCAAGCAGGTTGACAAAGCGACAGCTTCCTGAGAATCCAAAAATTGCAGCCACGCGACCGCCAATGCAATCAGAAGCTGTGTTGCCTCGGATAGGCAGACTTTGGACAAGCTGCAGCATGAAAACACCTCGGCAAGTTGAAAGAACTTCAGGCACTTCAACCAAGCCGCATTGCGGCTATCACCGGCCCTCGCAGAAGGATGCACCAGGAACTCAACCACTACGCTGCCCGGCGTCACATCGACCACCTGGGTGGCGTCGCCCGCACATGTCAGCACAACACAGCACGAGAACGTGCGCCAGCCACTCTCCACCACAGCGAATTGAGGACTGCACCGTAAGAATTCCCGATGGGACATCCAGCGCCTGTGGCGCATGTCCAAGCTTCATGAACTCTTTCGCCCACTGCGTGCTTGTGCAGCCCTCCCCCCGGCCTGCGCCACACACTTCACAAACAGGTGCCGGAACCTTGCCAGCTCCTTTGACACAGTCACCTCAGTCAAGCAGCATCTAGGGTCACGAGACATCAAATCTGAAAGATGGTTGCGTCTTCTTGCGGTTCAGAATCAAAGTCTGCGCCGTGCACAACCATCCATCCTGCCAGCACTATTGCGTTGCCTATCCTACACCTCCGTGGCTACAGTCACCACAAATGGTCAGCACAACGTTGCGGATTCGGGCAGTCAACAGCGCTTAGTTCGCGTTAGTTCAGCATTCCACTAAGCCAGCAGTCCCAGATGAAGTTCAGTTGAAGGAGTTGAGAACTCGTTGGAAGCCATGACAGCCATGACAGCCATGACAGCCATGACAGCTCGTGAGATGGGAATTGCTGAGGCGCAGCAGTGCCCCCCTCAATGCCCCTGTGCAGCTGAATTTCGAACTAGTGACCAGTCTCTCGATGTCTCTCGTTTGCATTTTCGACTAGCATATGCAAATACAAGGAAGAAGCCCGACGCAGGAAATCCTGCGCTTCTGCTAAGATGGAAACGATCGGTTAACCCGATGAACGAGACCTTCCATTGAGAGATGGCTCTCGCCGATTGCCAGCCGGAGTTCCCCAATCTCACCCTGAACGAGTCGCCTTCTAGGCTCTAGGCGGCTCCGTGCAAGGGAAAAGGAGTGGCCAAGCCTCGCGCAGGTTTGATGGCTGCTTTGGCGGCCTCTTTCTCTCGCATCTCCTTTTGGCTGGCGCGCGACTTCTCCTCGGCTGCAGTTCAGCCCTGCAGCTCAGCCCGTTCAGGTCTGCACAGAAAGAAGAAGAACCAAGGCTGTACGATTACGACGACGGTCCTTCAAGATCTGGGCAGCTTGCTCCGGACTCTCCTCCTGAAGGGAAGTCCCCGCTTAAGTCCCCCCGCTGTCTGGAATATTCTGGAATACGCACTTCGACTCTGCGACGATCGGGCACGTGGCATTTTTATGCAATAAGGTCCTCGTTGCCACTGCTTCCCAGCATCGCCTTCTGAGTTCTTTGGTTGCAACAAGGTGGAGGATTAAGAGTGGTTAGGCTTCAACTAAACTGTTCGGTCACAGCCAAACGTACAGTAACTGATATCTTGACGGGGGCTTTCGACTCATGAATTGTCGTGCCTACCACACGGGGTTCCAGATTACGTTGCAGTTCCATGGCTCTTGCAGCTTCTCTTGATCGAAGTGGCCATGTGGGTAAGCTCCACTTCTGTCAACGTTCGATTCAAAGGCTTCCTCGATGGGGAATTCTCTGCTTGTGCTGCGCTAGCCTCAGTGGGATGAGCGCAATGAGCGGTGGAAGCTGGAAAATCTTGCTCATAAGCTCAACAGCAGCTGGATTGCAAGCTGGATCGCCATGGCGGTACGTTGCCAATCTGGAGCCGGAGGTGCCACACAATTTGCGGGCGGTTGCTGCCCAATGGGCAGCTCTTCATACACGTGCCTTCCACTCGTCATCGCTACTGTCATCGCTCGTCACTCTCAAGTCGTTTCTTGGATGTTTTGTTGGCGACATGAGGCGAAGGTCCGAATTAAAAATATTTGTCTGATTTGTCCCACGCTCAAGGCTTGGATTTTCGCATGGTTTCACATACAACATCGTGCAGAGAAACCGCCAACCGGTCAGCCAAGGGCTGCCGAAGCTCATTAAACCTGATCACCTGATCACCAGGTGGGGAAAGGTCGCAAGTCCCAAATCGATCGAATTTCGGCAGTAGGGGTTTCCATGCATACAGACGACCAGAGAACGTACAAAACACAGATCTGTGGGCAGAAGCCGGTTATTTGAGGATTTGGGGAAACGTTCACTGCTTGGAAAAAAAGCAGTCAAGCAAATGCTCTTTCTGGAAGGCAGTTGCACCAGCTGCTTGAATTATGGCTGCGACTTGCGGCAGGTGTAGTGCTCCCCACAGCAACAGACCGACGCACAGCAGCAGCACAGCGGAAACCCGCAGAAAGATTTAGGGACTGAGTCGCAGTAGACATCCTCCCTCTTTGGAGCTTTCAAGGGAGTTTTCAAGGTAGCTCGGAGCTGTGCACTCCGAAGCACGATCTCCAATCAGATGCCTCTCCTGTTTTTTAACACAAAGGAGAGAGAAGACCTGAGAAGAGTCTCAGAAAGAGTGAGAAAAGGGTGCAAGAGAGCGCCCAAAAAGTTGAAGAGAGGGAGAGAGAGAGCCATGCGGAGCATCTTTCTTTCTCTTCGTTGTTTTTTACGAGAGTGGTGTGCGTGTTTTTTGCAGGTTCGATCGGAAACCCCCGAACGGCTCAGCTTGGCTTCACCCCTGCTTGGCGGGTTCCTTCAGACCTCTGGCAAGAACCGCGATAGGGGGAGAGACAAGCTCAGGGAAAGCTATCCTTCGTAGTCTGGCTTTGTTGTGCGGCAATTGAAAAAATGCAGCTTTCGAGGATCTTCCTGGCCATAGTTTCAATCTCGTATTTTGAATCGGCCTGGTGCCCGATGATGACAGTGATTGACTGACATTTGAGACGTGAGCCCCCAACAGGAGCGGTGGCGAGCGGCAAGCCTACTGACAAGTTTGTGGGGCGCCGTAAGGCAGTGTAAGACGAAACTCGAATCTTGAACAATTTGCGAACAGCCTGATGCCGCAGGCGGCTTGCACTGAACAGCGACGCTGCGAATGCTGCTCGGACACATTCGGTGGAGATCATTCAGCGATGCGAGGAATATCAATGTTGTCTGAGCACTGTATCTCCGCGTATGCTGAGCTTATGTTCTGCTTGTTCGGGCCAGTGAGTGCATGGCTCAAAACGACTTGTCTGATTGGGTCTTTGTTGTATATAGATCAGAAGAACGTAGTGGTACTTGTGGTTGTATTGAAGGATCCACGCACACACACACACACTGCGACAGCAAGCGACAGTACTGCTGCCATCTCCTGTCCGCGAGGCTCTTCGGGCCTGAACGTTGAACAAATCTCGTCTATCTCGTCCTGGCCGAAGATGCGCTCTTCTTTGAAGGTTGCCTGTGGCAATTTGCGAGCGCATCTCGGATCTCGACAACAGCCAGATGTTGCACTCCACGCCTCCATTCCAAGACGATTTTCAGCTTCACGGTACTGCGGAAGGACATCGGACAGTTCTTCTTGCATCACCTCATGCTTGTAGCTTGAACCTTTTCCAACACACGTGTCCAAACACATTCTGACAACATGCACTGCCCCCGCAACCAACCTGAAATCATTGCAAGTCCCAAACGACTATTCCAACACCTGTTCTGCCAAGTGTCGGCTGCAATGTCTTTTCCACGTACACAGGCGCCTGTACAGCGTCCGAGAACTTGCAAAGCCAGAGTCGCCTCAGATTGATCGGGCATAATCGAGCTTGAAGGTGCCCAAGAACTTACGCCAGCACATGTGGAAGCGTTCCGCACCAGCTGTCGCAAGCTACCATGCAGAATCTGGGTTGATGTAGTAGGAAAAAAGGCCAAGACATGAAGAGAGCATCTACACACCGGGTCTGGTAACGTTTCAAACCAAGGTGCGAAGGCTGCTACTTCTGCAGCAGTGCACGTGCCACTGTGCGAGCTATCAAAGAGCGTCATGAACACCTCAGGTGTGGCAAAGTTCGAGCTCCACCAAAAGCGTGTTGTAAGCAACAACACTCAAAGAACAGAAGCGCAGGCAAGGCTCGCCACATTTCTCGGACAGCTTGGACGAGCTGAACAGGCCTGGGGCCATCGCACTCCCAGCACCCTGCCTTCTGCTACGATTTCCCGGCACTTACCTCCGGCCCAGCTTCATGGGCGTCCATCTCGCATCCCATAGCCACTTTCATGCAACTTTGCGGAAGCTGCCCAGTTCAAGGCCAGGCGCAGACCATTACCAGTAGCTCGCGACTGTCCATCAATGCCTGGACTCGCTTCATGGTCAGAATGTCTGCAGTAATGTTGGACCTGCTTTAATAAGTTACCCCCCCCCCCCCTCAACAGTCGCGACCCTGAATAAAAAAAGACCCCAAACAGTCGGGGGGGGTGGGGGGGGGCCGAGAAATGAGCTCTCTTCTTAGTTTGGGATCTGGGAACTTGACTCAAAAACCATTTAAAAAAACAGGCCCGGCCCGAAATCTTTTCATTATTGCGGACCCCCAAAACAGAGGGTCCAGATCCTGAATAGCCGGAAAACTTTTCATAATAGCGTCCCCCTAGAATGTTGCGGGTGCAACATTAGAACTTGAACAACAGCTTGGAACACAGTAAGGTATTACCATTATTTCATTCTGGCGGCGTTCTGCTGGCTGAACGCGTCGAAAATGAAAAGCAAGTTGAACTCTGGCAGGAAAAGAATCCTCAGATGACAGAAGCACACAAAAGCCACAGAAGCATATCCATTGTGTCGAGAGCTGCAATCTAGCGTAAACGACAAGATGTTACTCCCTAACGCGGGTCGAGCAATCTGCTCGCATTAACTTGCATTGGAACCCCAAAGTGTGTTTGCAAAAAAGCACCTCGGTCCAGCCCTGCCACACATGGCATGTGGCGGCTGATCTTCAGACCAAAGCAACGCACCCGGAACTTGCCAAATGCCCTTTAAAGCCTGCCATTGCCTCACAGACATGAACAGGAACAATCGCTCTCAACCACGTTTCTCAGCAAGTTCTTCATAGCTGACCCATCCAGAGTTGTCCACATCAATGTTTTTGTATCGCCTGTCAGGGGATCGAGAAATTTGTGGCTTCGGAAGCTTTCCTGTTTCCGCGATGCTCGTGCTATTTGGCCCAGTGCTTGCAGCCTGTACACTGCCCAAACATCACCTCAGGCATTCTGCTTCAACCTCCGGCATCCTCCGGCACGGTCCAGCACTCTTGAGGTAGGGCATGTTGAAAATCTTGAAATAAGATGAAATCAGGGCATCTGAGCGACCGTTGTAATAAGCTCCAAAGAATCGCCGGAGCGTAGGCCCAATGTCACGTTGAGCCCAGGAGCTGCCTTCCAAAAGAAGAGCTGCGACCATGACTACATTGACTACATGACTCACTCGCAGCCACTGGCAGAAGGCATGCATCCCAAAGCTAGGGTCTGCTGTCCCACCTGGTGATATGCTGGGCACGACAGACTGCAAAGCTTTCACCTTGTGGCAACACGCAGTCGCTTTTTCCAAACTCCGACACTTTGTTAAGGCTTGCGCAAAGCCCGCGCCCATCACAGCCTGCAGGCACAGGAACCGGCATCACTTCGTGCGCAAGCGGACTGAAGATCATAGGACTTGTGACTTGTGACTCTAACGCTCACATGTGAGGACACAGCTTAACAGCACTACGACTGAGGTAGACCAAGCAAGCTGGCCAGCCTCGTCGTACTATTGCGGCGGCATCATGATTCCATGTGATGCTGCATGCTGCAGATTGGCCGCTACATGCCCCGAGGCACGGAGTGGTACCTATTTCAGGTCGGGATAAGGGGGCCGTAAGTGAGTGATACTCTTGCCGGCTAATTACAATTCCAACAACACGATGATGAGATAGCTCGTTCGGTTGCCCACTGAAAGTGCGCTTGCTCGAGGATATGCCTGCATAACACTACAGCCTGAGCCGCAGATCTGGAGCCTGAATCTGCGGAATCTGCGGGACATGGTATGCTTCTGGCAATTGCATGTTGTCAATGCTGGCAGCCAATGACCTGGCTGGTCGCATCTAACAATTTCAAACGACACAAACCAAAAACGCCTGTGCATCGACTAAGCTTCAAGCCTCCTCAATCACAGCACACTGATGGTCGTAGCGAGTCGTCGCATGCACAGGTTGAGCAAAAACCTTGCTTGGCCCCTTGGCCTCTCATATTCCTTGGCTTCTTGACTTCTTCAATAGGATCCTGATTTGCGGTAGTTTGAGGCGATGGGACAAAAAAAACATGGCCACTAGGTGCCACTAGCTTTCATGGGATGTCATTTCCCTACGTGAGCAAGAGCCAGAATGGCAAAGCGACAGGCGGCATCAACAGATCAACACAAAGTCACAAAGTTCAACTGAGCAGTGCGGGGCCCATCAAGTTCCTAATGAAGCGCAAGCAAAACAAGCCACAATTGTGCAAGCCGCTTTTCCCGAGCTGTTGTCCCTATGGCTTTGCCACACCAACTCGCTTCGAGCTCAAAACCCTTCAAACTAGCTACTGCCGTGAAACTGTTTGTCAATGTGCACCGAAGCTTTCCCGTCTCTCTGAGGGAAAAGACTTTTGATAGCACGCTTGCCTGCGCAAAGACATGGCACGCTTGCCTTCATGGACATGACGTCGTCCTATGTTCTGGGTCCATACTTCTGGTGAGATGTCGGAACTCTTTCGCTCTTTCGAAATCACAGCATCTTGCGGCTGCCCTGGCTGTTTGTAGGTGACAGGTCGAGGCTGGTGCCGAAGCTCCTTGGGCTCACTCTGGGAGAGCTCGGAGAGCCTTCAGAGCCTTCCAACTCGAGCTGCGAATGCTGCGAATGCTGCGAATGCTGCGAATGCTGCGACTTGGCTCGGCGAGCTTGCCCTGCCTTGCGGATCCTATCATGGAAATTCGCCAATGGAATGGGCTGCACACTATTCCTTCGATTGCTTGTACGAAGCCGCTGCAGTAGCTTCTCAGCACGCTTTCGGCCAGCAGCCCGGGTCTCCTGTGTTTCTAATTCCTGTGCTGTGACCGTCTTTCGTCGACCCACTTGCTTCTGGGATGGCTTGACTGGGCCCGGAGGCACTCGAGACAAGGCCACGTTGCCCGGATGGTCGATCTTGCGGGAATTGTCCGCGGGTCTCCAGGGTGCCAGGCTCCTCGGGCTGTCACTGTCCCTTTCGCGGCTGTCCCGGTCCAAGTCCACGGTTCGCTTTCGCCGGAGCGAGGACAATGTAGGTCTTGCTAAGCTTTGCCCTTCGCTTTTCCCACTTTCCCCATCTGTGAACTCATTCGACTCATGCCAGCAATTCTGCCAGCCAGGCAGGATGGCCTCATCTGTCAGAGCCGGAAAGGCTCTATCAAACAGGAACCTATTTGCACGGCCTTCCCGATAAGCAATCCTTTTTTCAAGATCTGTCTGCTCATCTGCTGTCGATTGCAAAGCCTCCCGCACAGCTCCTTTCAATGAGCTACTCTTGCTCTTGGGTCGAGAAGGGGACGGAATTATGCCCACAAAATAAGTCTTGGAAATCTTCTTGCTGGCCCTGCATGGCCGAGGCAGCGTGGGTATCGTAGGTGGCAGCTTCCGCTGTGACTTTACGTGCGCCAGTGATTCGGTACGAAGCTGCACTTCAAAGACTTTTGAGGAACTGGCCGCAAGGTAAGGCGGCGACAGCTCGACCATGCGCAAGTGCACGCTCAGCTTGCAAACAAAAAAGCGAAGAGTACACGTTGCGGACTTCGAGCAATTAGGGCTGATGAGTGAGTAGAATTATGTCATCACTGGACTTGGCTCGCTTTGGTTTGCCTTTTCTTCTCTGCCCTTCAACTGTAAGCCACGGATGACATAAACGGGTCTCGCTCTTTCGCTCTCTCTCGCTCTCTCTCTCTCTCTCTTCCTTCCTTCCTTTCCTTCCTCCCTTCCTCCCTCCCTCCCTCCGTCCCTCCCTTCCTTCCTTCCTTCCTGTGCAGATGCTCCCTCTCTCTCTCTCTTGTCTGCCCGGGCTTTGCAATGTGAACAGGAAGGGGGTCAGGGAAAAGCTAAGCTGCACCAACAGAGCTCAGAGCAGTGCCGGGCACGTATGCTGTGACGGCTCGCATTGGGGTCTTGCCTGGGGCAATGCTGTAGTGGCTTCTCACCCCGCATTAAAGGCAGGCGCCTATGGCATGTTTGCTTATCATCTCTCCGTGCATCGCTCGCCGGATGTAAGCATTTAACTACATCATTCCCTTGGCCCTGTGGGCGTCATGTGGACGTGAGGCGTCCCGCCTTCGCATTTCGTCTCTCTCCAGTAGCTGTTCATGTCGTTCTGTTTGTTTTTGGGCGGAGAATTATTTTTGTACTTTTTTTTTTTTGTACCTTTTTTTTTGGGGGGGGGGGGGGGGTGGTTGGGAGGAGGGGGGGGGGGGTGGGGGGGCGGGGGTGGGGGGGAGGGGTGGTGGGGGGGGGTGGGGTGGGGGGGGGGGGGGGGGGGGGGGGGGTGGGGGGGGAAAAAGCGGGGGGTTGGGGGGCCCCCCCATTTGCAAGCACGATTCTCGCATGATGGGTTTCCAACAATGTATGCATATGCTTTGAAACAAGCTTACGCGGCTTCAAAAAAATTGCAAACACGATTCTCGCGGGTTTTCAAAAATGTATGTTTATTCCTTGCAGCAAAAAAAACGCGCGGCTCTGGGCAATTTTTCGCGGCCTGAACCCAAAAGTCTTAAGCTGCAGTACGGACTCTGGGCCTTTGCTTCCCGGCCTGAACCCCAAAGTCTTAAGCTGCAGTACGGACTCTGGGCCTTTGCTTCCCGGCTTGAACCCCAAAGTCTTAAGCTGCAGTACGGACTCTGGGCCTTTGCTTCCCGGCCTGAACCCAAAAGTCTTAAGCTGCAGTACGGACTCTGGGCCTTTGCTTCCCGGCCTGAACCCAAAAGTCTTAAGCTGCAGTACGGACTCTGGGCCTTTGCTTCCCGGCCTGAACCCAAAAGTCTTAAGCTGCAGTACGGACTCTGGGCCTTGGTTCCCGGCCTGACCCCAAAAGTCTTAAGCTGCAGTACGGACTTTGGGCCTTTGCTTCACGGCCTGAACCCAAAAGTCTTAAGCTGCAGTACGGACTGTGGGCCTTGGCTTCCCGGCCTGAACCCAAAAGTCTGAAGCTGCAGTACGGACTCTGGGCCTTTGCCTGCAAAAACATCAGCTGCAGAACGGCATTTTGTACTGGAAAACAAATGGAAAACACAGCGTGGCTAGGGCATTCATGGGCAAGGTTGGCATGGGGCACACAGAATATCAGAAACTCCTGCGAAAAAATTTGCGAGAGTTTTGTTCCTTTGACAATGGTCTGAAAATGCGCTCTGCACGCTATGCTTTTCAGGGCATTTGCGCTTTTTGCGCTTTTTGCGCTTTTTGCGTTTTTTGCGCTTTCTGCGCTTTCTGCGCCTTTTGCGCTTTTTGCGCTTTTTGAAGCCTTTTGGCGCTCTTGGCACTTTTTGGGTTTTAGCTTTGTTTTGCGCTTCTGAGCGTTTTGTTTGTCCTTTTTTTTGGTGTTGGTTGCGCTTCAATATGTTGTGTGTATGGTATCTATATATATATATGTATGTGTATATATATATATATATATACTAGATAGACTATATAATATACATCATATATAAATAAATATAAATATAAATATAAATATACATATATATACATAAATATATATATGTATATGTATGTATATATGTATAGATATATAGAAATATATGGAAATATATAAATATGTATATATATATATATAATGTCTATGAGAAATACAACAAAAAGACTATATATATATATATGTACATAAATATATTAAAATATGCAAATATATATGAATATATAAAATATTACTATAATAATATATTTAATTATTTAATGTGTTTCATGTAATTTTTAATATATTCATATATTCATATATTCATATATTCATATATTCATATATTCATATATTCATATATTCATATATTCATATATTCATATATTCATATATTCATATATTCATATATTCATATATTCATATATTCATATATTCATATATTCATATATTCATATATTCATGTATTAACATATATATATATATATATATGTATGTATATATGTATTAATGTATATTAATATATTACTATTAATATGTTAATATCATATTATACTGTATACATGTGTTTATCTTTGCAAAATTTACTTTACGTACTATAGGGTCAGGAGGCTCAGAGGCCCAGGAGGACCCGTGAAAGGGCGCCAGAGGACCGAGAGACCGCGGGCCGAAAAAGCACAGGACCAGCAGACCACGAGACCAGCAGACCGGGAAACCAGCCGACCAGGGGACCAGCAGACCAGGAGACCAGGGGACCAGGAGACCAGGAGACCAGCAGACCAGGGGACCACGGGACCAGGAGACCACCAAAAAAAAAAAAAAAGTACCAAAAAAATAGGCCCTCCGTCCAACTTCAATGGAAGCCGGCACCTGCCGTCTTCACGCCGCCCACCCCCCCCCCCTCCCAAACCGGGTCCCATGCTGTTGGCACGGCGCACTGGGCGAAGATGGGAATGGAAAGGAGTTCCTGCGTTTTGTCGCGCGACTGGGCTTGCGTAGGGCTCGGGGTTCAGGGTTTGAGGGCTTAGGGCCAGACAAACAGGGTGTAGGGCGAGGGCACCTTAGAAACAGAATCCATTGGACATGAAGACTCACTTCGAAAAAATAGAGAAGCTCTCGCCATAACTGGCTACAACAAGATCTA
The DNA here is from genome assembly GCA_905221605.1 of Symbiodinium natans. Taxonomy (NCBI): domain Eukaryota; class Dinophyceae; order Suessiales; family Symbiodiniaceae; genus Symbiodinium; species Symbiodinium natans. Next base: position 587,777 of record CAJNDS010002116.1, on the reverse strand, counting down.
GGGTACCGCAAGACCCCTACATGCAACTACCCCTAAACCCCAAACCCCAACCCCCGCACACCCTAAACCCTAAACCCTAAACCCTAACCCCTAAACCCTAAGCCCTAAACCCTAAACCCTAGCCCTAATCCCCAAGCCCCAAGCCCCAAACCCCAAGCAGCTCAAGTCGAGGTCGGTCCTTCCCAACGCCCTCCAGATCGACGGAGAGCCTGGCCAGGCTTGCGGGTGTAACCCTAGGCCCTACACCAGGGGATAGGGCTGCTCTTGCAACCGGCTCTAAAGCACGCAATCATCCATATCAATATCCCATCTTCTCATATTGTGTGGGGGGGGGGGGGTGCGCAAACAGGCTTTAGGGACTCTCCAACATGACAAGTATCATGGTATTTGGGGGTGTTGCAATAAGGCTTTGTCCCATCTCCCCCTTTGCCACTTTCTTCTGTCCCGTGTCTATCATCCTGCGGCGCACTGGGAATGCGCAACCCTGAGACCCCTTAACTGCCTTGAACCCTAGACGGCTTAGAGTTCAGGGTTTAGGGTTTGTTTAGGGGGTTTAGGGTTTGGGGCTTAGGGCCCCTGATCCTTATCCAGTGCATTGCATGATGGACGCAGCCTTCACTAACCCTAAACCCTAAACCCCAAACCCGAAACCCGAAACCCTAAACCCTAAAACCGTCTGCCCAGAGTTTCAGAAGACCCAAACATTTCTTACCCATGTCATCCCCCTTGAGCCGAACTCCCAACGGTCAAGACACGAGACTGAGTCTCCCAAACCCCTTTTTAGGGTTTAGGGTTTAGGGTTTAGGGTTTAGGGTTTAGGGTTTAGGGTTTAGGGTTTAGGGTTTAGGGTTTAGGGTTTAGGGTTTAGGGGCTTAGGGCTTAGGGTTTAGGGTTTGGGGTTTAGGGTTTAGGGTTTAGGGCAACCCTTACACCCTAACCCATAGACCCTACCGACTACGCCCACAAGCCTAGACCCTCGATCGCTACAGCTGCCCCTGCAGCGTTCCACGTGCGCACGGCCTGGTGTCGTACTTCTTTTCCGTGCTGCTGATGAAATCTACCTGCTGCCGGGGTTCAAGGTCTATGCCTAAACCCCGAAGGCACTGAACCCTAAAACTCCGAAACCATGAAACCCTAAAACGTTCAAGGTTTAGGGCTTTCGGGTTTAAGGCTTAGGTTTGCCGGGGCTTTTGGGGCTTACGGAAAGGGGGGAGGGGGGGGGGGGGGGGGGGGGGGGGGGGGGGGGGGGTGGCCCAAGCTGGAGATCCTAGTTGGCAATTCATGGTAGAAAAAACAGACGCGGGAACGAAATAACGGGGAAGCTGATGTATATCTTCTGCAAGCTGGGCCTCCGGATATGCCCTAAACCCTAAACCCCAAACCCTAAACCCCAAACCCTAAACCCTAAACCCCAAACCCTAAACCCTAAACCCGAAAGCCGAAACCCCAAACCCTAAACCCTAAACCCTAGAGCCGAAACCCGAAACCCGAAACCCTAAACCCTAAACCCAAAGCCGTGGCCTGAATTCGCTGTGCACAGTTCGGCAGCAAGGTGCCGCGAGACGGGATGATCTCGAACTCGTTGCTGGGTGGGGCCTTGGCCCGCAGCTTCAATTTTCGGGGAGAACTTTGGGGAGGGTTACGAAATTTAAAGCTTAATGTAGACTCAAGAAGCATAGGAAGCCCTAAAAAACACAACATGGAGGTTTGCTCCCACTTTGGATGAGGGCGGTCCTTTTAAGGGGATTCATTGCAGCAGTTGAATTTAGACAGTCGCCCCTAAAGCTGATGAAGCCCTCAACCCTAAATTCGCCCCCCCCCCCCCTCAGTTCCCCGAACCTCGGCCGTTAAAGCCCTGAACGATGCTGCTGTGGAGGAACGTACGTAGTAAGTCACCATCTACAGAAATTGAAAATGGCCTTGGGTGTTTAGGGTTTGGGGAACTTGAGGTGCATCTACCATGGTATACGCATTCTTGTAGATCCACAGGATTGTGACTCATATCTATAGTTTGACTTGAGGATGGGAGGTGTTGAGGTTCCCTTCCTACACTTTCGGGTGCCCTAGATGTAAGCCCCGAAACCCCCAACCCCTAAACACCTAAACCCCTAAACCCCTAAACTCCTAAACCCGAAAGCCCGAAAACCCGAAAACCCGAAAACAGGAAAACCCGAAACCCCAAACCCCACTGCACACAGACGCCTGAGGATGCTATGGCTTTGGGCTTGAGACAACCACCCCCTACACCCTGGCCCCGCGGCCCCATGAACTACCCGACATTTCGGGTTTCGGGGATAGGGTTTTGGGTTTAGGGTTTCAGGTTTAGGGCTTGGGGTTTAGGGTTTAGGGCTTAGCATTTAGGGTTTAGGGATAGCGCTGAGGGTAAACCCTGAAGCCTAAACGCTGAACTTCGGGCGAGTATCCCGAAGCTTCACCTCCCCGCGCCCCCTCTCTGACTCTGCAACCCCTCAACACCTCCACGAAGCTCAAGGCCCCCTATCCCCCCAAAACCCCGAAAACCTAAGCCACAAACCCCTGAACCCCAAACCCCCAAACCCTGAAACCTAAACCCCAAACCTCGACACCCTAAACCCCAGAGGCCTCATCTCCCTTCACCATCAACGTGTAGTAGCAGGGCACCTGAGGACATCGGCAGCGCAGAGACGAGGGGAAGAACCCAGAAAGCCCTAAAGCCTAAAGCCCACAAGGGTTCAGGGTTTGGGGTTTGGGGTTTCGGGTTTCGGGTTTAGGGTTTAGGGTTTAGGGTTTAGGGTGTAGGGTTTAGGGTTTAGGGTTTAGGGTTGGAATTCAAAGGGTTGGCGGCTCCAGGGATGCAGGGTCTCGTTGTCAGGGTTTGTTTTGGGGTTGAGGGCTTCGGGTCAATGGAATCGTCGGGTTCCACGGCTTTGGGAGTTGGGGTCTGGGGATTTCAGGGAGTGCTCCTGGAGATCACCGGCGGCTGTGGAAGGCTTGGGGATGTTCCTTCTTAAACCAACAGTCCTTAACAGGGATTACAGTACCCCCCCCCCTCCCCCCACTATAATCCCTATTAAGGACTGTAAGTAAATCCCTGTTTAGGACTGTTATTGTAGGCTATCGGTAGGGTGATTCTGGTTCTAGCCACTTACACCCCTTCTTCAGGCTGCTTCTACGCTCCCAAGGGCCACTAAGTACAGCCGCACGCAAGAAACAAGAAAGCCTAAACCCTGAACCCTAAACCCTAGACCCTAAGCCCTAAGCCCTAAGCCCTAAGCCCTAAACCCGCCTAGCCTGAATGTCGGCCCAGGACTTGCGGGTTTGGGGACTTCGGGAAGGCTGGGAGCAACAAAGCAACACGCGCTCGGCTCCGCAAATTCCGTTGCCGTTCGGAGGGTTCTCTTGGCACAAGCCCCCCAAGGCTCACCCCCGAAACCCATTTCCAGGCCGCAGAGCCCGAAATCGACGTAACCCTCAACCCTAAACCCTAAGTCCGTATGAACCCTAACACCCTCAAACCCCCGCAACCTTAAAGAACCCTAGAAACCCTTATAGAAACCCTTAAAACACCCCCAAAAGGCCCTTTTAAGAAATAAAAAATAAATAATAAATAAACAAAAAACCTTCAGGAGAAAGGGCTCCCGCCTCCGAGGTGTTCGTGAGCGTCAGCATCCTCGAGTTCAGGAACCCGAAGCTCACGGTGCCGAAGTTAATCTTGTCAACATCGAATTCGAACCTGCAGAGAGCTCAAGGGGTTTTGGGGTTTAGGGGTTTAGGGGTTTAGAGGTTTTGGGGTTTTGGGGTTTTGGGGTGTTGGGGCTTGGGGCTTGGGGCTTGGGGCTTGGGGCTTGGGGTTTGGGATGGTTTGGGGTTTAGGCGCCGTAAGAAGACTTCACACAATCCTGTTACAACAGGCCCTGTAAGGCTAGGCAGCCCAACCGCATCATAGATGTTCAGCAACCCAAACCGAGCATCATGGGCATCAGCTGCCAAAGGCGTTCGGGGTCAGGCGGCCCAAACCCAGCATCCTGAGCATCAGCTGCAACAGGCCTTTAGGCCTAGGAGGCAGCCCAAACCGGGCATCAAATCGGCATCATCTGCCACAGGCCGTGGGGTAGGCTGCGGGCGGGCCTGATGTCAGAGGGCCCGCAGCTGATGCTCATGATGCCCGCCTCCTGCAAACAGTCGCAGCTGATGCTCCTGATGCTCGCCGCTGCTGTGTCGCTTTGGGCTGCCTAGCCCCGTGGCAACTGATGCTCGTGATGCCCGCTTGGGGCTGCCTACTCCACGCTTGATGCTTGGTTTAGACCAAAGGCTGCCCCCATTTGGCCGGCCTGGCCCAAGAGGCCTGTTTCAGCTGATGCTTGTGATGCTTGGTTTGGGCTGCCTAGCTCCAAAGGCCTGTGGCAGCTGATGCTTGTGATGCTTGGTTTAAGCTACCTATCATCTGCCATAGGCCTGTGGGGCCAGGCAGCCAAAACCAAGCATCACGAGCATCAGCTGCCACAGGCCTTTTCAAGCTAGGCAGCCCAGAGCGGGCAACACGAGCATCAGCTGCCACAAGCCCTTTGGGCTAGGCAACCCAAAGTGGGGCATCACGAGCATCAGCTGCCGCAGGCCTTTGGGGCTAGCACGATCAGCTGCCATGGGCCTTTGGGGCCCAAACCAAGAATCAACTGCCACAGGCCTTTTGGGCTAGGCAACCCAAAGCGGGCATCACGAGCATCAGCTGCCACAAGCCCTTTGGGCTAGGCAACCCAAAGTGGGGCATCACGAGCATCAGCTGCCGCAGGCCTTTGGGGCTAGCTAGGCAGCCCATACCAGGCATCATGAGCATCATCTGCCACAGGCCTTTTGGGCTAGGCAACCCAAAGCGCGCATCACGAGCATCAGCTGCCACAGACCTTTTGGGGCTAGGCAGCCCAAACCAAGCATCATGAGCATCAGCTGCCACAGGCCTTTTGGGCTAGGCAACCCAAAGCGGGCATACGAGCATCAGCTGCCACAGGCCGTTGGGGCCAGGCAGCCCAAACCAAGCATCATGAGCATCAGCTGCCACAGGCCTTTTGGGCTAGGCAACCCAAAGCGGGCATCACGATCATCAGCTGCCACGGGCCTTTGGGGCAAGCATCATGAGCGTCAGCTGCCACAGGCCCTTCGGGCTAAGCAACCCAAAGGGCATCACGAGCATCAGCTGCCACAGGCCTTGGGGTTAGGCAGCCCAAACCAAGCATCATGAGCATCAGCTGCAACAGGCCTTTTGGGCTAGGCAACCCAAAGCGGGCATCACGAGCATCAGCTGCCGCAGGCATTTGGGGCTAGGCAGCCCAAACCAAGCATCATGAGCATCAGCTGCCAAAGGCCTTTTGGGCTAGGCAACCCAAAGCGGGCATCACGAGCATCAGCTGCCGCAGGCCTTTGCTTGGGGCCAGGCAGCCCAAACCCAAGCATCATGAGCATCAGCTGCCACAGGCCTTTTGGGCTAGGCAACCCAAAGCGGCATCACGAGCATCAGCTGCGACAGACCTTTTGGGGCTAGGCAGCCCGAACCCAAGCATCATGAGCATCAGCTGCCACAGGCCTTTTGGGCTAGGCAACCCAAAGCGGCATCACGAGCATCAGCTGCGACAGACCTTCTGGGGCTAGGCAGCCCAAACCAAGCACCCTGAGCATCACCTGCCACAGGCCTTTTGGGCTAGGCAACCCAAAGCGGGCATCACGAGCATCAGCTGCCACAGGCCGTTGGGGCTAGGCAGCCCAAACAGGCCTTTGGGGCCAGGCAGGCCAAGCCAAGCATCATGAGCATCAGCTGCCACAGGCCTTTTGGGCTAGGCAACCCAAACCTGGCATCACGAGCATCAGCTTCCACAGGCCTTTGGGGCTAGGCAGCCCAAACGAAGCATCATGAGCATCAGCCGCCACAGGCCTTTTGGGCTGGGCAACCCAAAGCGGGCATCATGAGCAGCAGCTGCCACAGGCCTTTTGGGCTAGGCAACCCAAAGCGGGCATCACGAGCATCAGCTGCCGCAGGCCCTTGGGGCCAGGCAGCCACAACCAAGCATCATGAGCATCAGCTGCCACAGGTCTTTTGGGCTAGGCAACCCAAACCTGGCATCACGAGCATCAGCTGCCGCAGGCCTTTGGGGGCCAGGCAGCCCAAACCAAGCATCATGAGCATCAGCTGTCACAGGTGTTTTGGGCTAGGCAACCCAAAGCGGGCATCACGAGCATCAGCTGCCGCAGGCCTTTGGGGCCAGGCAGCCCAAACCAAGCATCATGAGCGAGCATCAGCTGCCGCAGGCCTTTGGGGCCAGGCAGCCCAAACCAAGCATCATGAGCGAGCATCAGCTGCCGCAGGCCTTTGGGGCCAGGCAGCCCAAACCAAGCATCATGAGCGAGCATCAGCTGCCGCAGGCCTTTGGGGCCAGGCAGCCCAAACCAAGCATCATGAGCATCAGCTGCCACAGGCCTTTTGGGCTAGGGCAGGCCTTTGGGGCCAGGCAACCCAAACCAAGCATCATGAGCATCAGCTGCCACAGGCCTTTGGGGGCTAGGCAGCAAGCATCATGAGCATCAGCTGCCACAGGCCTTTTGGGCTAGGCAACCCAAAGCGGGCATCATGAGCATCAGCTGCCACAGGCCTTTTCGGGCTAGGTAGCCCAAACCAAGCATCATGAGCATCACCTGCCACAGGCCTTTTGGGCTAGGCAACCCAAAGCGGGCATCACGAGCATCAGCTGCCGCAGGCCTTTGTGGCCAGGCAGCCCAAACCAAGCATCATGAGCATCAGCTGCCACAGGTCTTTTGGGCTAGGCAACCCAAACCTGGCATCACGAGCATCAGCTGCCGCAGGCCTTTGGGGCCAGGCAGCCCAAACCAAGCATCATGAGCATCAGCTGTCCCAGGCCTTTTGGGCTAGGCAACCCAACGGGGGCATCACGAGCATCAGTGCCACAGGCCTTTGGGGCTAGGCAGCCCAAACCAAGCATCATGAGCATCAGCTGTCACAAGCCTTTTGGGCTAGGCAACCCAAAGCGGGCATCACGAGCATCAGCTGCCACAGGCCTTCTGGGCTTTTGGGCTAGGCAACCCAAAGCAGGCATCACGAGCATCAGCTGCTTTGGGGCTAGGCAGCCCAAGCCAAGCATCATGAGCATCAGCTGCCACGGGCATCACGAGCATCAGCTGCCACAGGCCTTTGGGGCCAGGCAGGCCAAGCCAAGCATCATGAGCATCAGCTGCCACAGACCTTTTGGGCTAGGCAACCCAAACCTGGCATCACGAGCATCAGCTTCCACAGGCCTTTGGGGCTAGGCAGCCCAAACGAAGCATCATGAGCATCAGCCGCCACAGGCCTTTTGGGCTGGGCAACCCAAAGCGGGCATCATGAGCATCAGCTGCCACAGGCCTTTTGGGCTAGGCAACCCAAAGCGGGCATCACGAGCATCAGCTGCCGCAGGCCCTTGGGGCCAGGCAGCCACAACCAAGCATCATGAGCATCAGCTGCCACAGGTCTTTTGGGCTAGGCAACCCAAACCTGGCATCACGAGCATCAGCTGCCGCAGGCCTTTGGGGGCCAGGCAGCCCAAACCAAGCATCATGAGCATCAGCTGTCACAGGTGTTTTGGGCTAGGCAACCCAAAGCGGGCATCACGAGCATCAGCTGCCGCAGGCCTTTGGGGCCAGGCAGCCCAAACCAAGCATCATGAGCGAGCATCAGCTGCCGCAGGCCTTTGGGGCCAGGCAGCCCAAACCAAGCATCATGAGCGAGCATCAGCTGCCGCAGGCCTTTGGGGCCAGGCAGCCCAAACCAAGCATCATGAGCGAGCATCAGCTGCCGCAGGCCTTTGGGGCCAGGCAGCCCAAACCAAGCATCATGAGCATCAGCTGCCACAGGCCTTTTGGGCTAGGGCCGCAGGCCTTTGGGGCCAGGCAACCCAAACCAAGCATCATGAGCATCAGCTGCCACAGGCCTTTGGGGGCTAGGCAGCAAGCATCATGAGCATCAGCTGCCACAGGCCTTTTGGGCTAGGCAACCCAAAGCGGGCATCATGAGCATCAGCTGCCACAGGCCTTTTCGGGCTAGGTAGCCCAAACCAAGCATCATGAGCATCAGCTGCCACAGGTCTTTTGGGCTAGGCAACCCAAAGCGGGCATCACGAGCATCAGCTGCCGCAGGCCTTTGAGGCCAGGCAGCCCAAACCAAGCATCATGAGCATCAGCTGCCACAGGTCTTTTGGGCTAGGCAACCCAAACCTGGCATCACGAGCATCAGCTGCCGCAGGCCTTTGGGGCCAGGCAGCCCAAACCAAGCATCATGAGCATCAGCTGTCCCAGGCCTTTTGGGCTAGGCAACCCAACGGGGGCATCACGAGCATCAGTGCCACAGGCCTCTGGGGCTAGGCAGCCCAAACCAAGCATCATGAGCATCAGCTGTCACAGGCCTTTTGGGCTAGGCAACCCAAAGCGGGCATCACGAGCATCAGCTGCCACAAGCCTTCTGGGCTTTTGGGCTAGGCAACCCAAAGCAGGCATCACGAGCGTCAGCTGCTTTGGGGCTAGGCAGCCCAAGCCAAGCATCATGAGCATCAGCTGCCACGGGCATCACGAGCATCAGCTGCCACAGGCCTTTGGGGCCAGGCAGGCCAAGCCAAGCATCATGAGCATCAGCTGCCACAGGCCTTTTGGGCTAGGCAACCCGAAGCGGGCATCACGAGCATCAGCTGCCGCAGGCCTTTGAGGCCAGGCAGCCCAAACGAAGCATCATGAGCATCAGCTGCCACAGGCCTTTTGGGCTGGGCAACCCAAAGCGGGCATCAGGGGCATCAGCTGTCGCGGGCCTTTGGGGCCAGGCAGCCCAAACCAAGCATCATGAGCATCAGCTGCCACAGGCCTTTTGGGATAGGCAACCCAAAGCGGGCATCACGAGCATGAGCATCAGCTGCCACAGGCCTTTTGGGCTAGGCAACCCATCACGAGCATCAGCTGCCGCAGGCCTTTGGGGCCAGGCAGCCCAAACCAAGCATCATGAGCATCAGCTGCCACAGGCCTTTTGGGCTAGGCAACCCAAAGCAAGCATCACGAGCATCAGCTGCCGCAGGCCTTTGGGGCCAGGCAGCCCAAACCAAGCATCATGAGCATCAGCTGCCACAGGCCTTTCGGGCTAGGCAACCCAAAGCGGGCGTCACGAGCATCAGCTGCCGCAGGCCTTTGGGGCCAGGCAGCCCAAACCAAGCATCATGAGCATCAGCTGTCACAGGCCTTTTCGGCTAGGCAACCCAAAGCGGGCGTCACGAGCATCAGCTGCCGCAGGCCTTTCGGGCCAGGCAGCCCAAACCAAGCATCATGAGCATCAGCTGCCACAGGCCTTATCGGCTAGGCAACCCAAAGCGGGCGTCACGAGCATCAGCTGCCGCAGGCCTTTGGGGCCAGGCAGCCCAAACCAAGCATCATGAGCATCAGCTGCCACAGGCCTTTCGGGCTAGGCAACCCAAAGCGGGCGTCACGAGCATCAGCTGCCGCAGGCCTTTGGGGCCAGGCAGCCCAAACCAAGCATCATGAGCATCAGCTGCCACAGGCCTTTCGGGCTAGGCAACCCAAAGCGGGCGTCACGAGCATCAGCTGCCGCAGGCCTTTGGGGCCAGGCAGCCCAAACCAAGCATCATGAGCATCAGCTGCCACAGGCCTTTTCGGCTAGGCAACCCAAAGCGGGCGTCACGAGCATCAGCTGCCGCAGGCCTTTGGGGCCAGGCAGCCCAAACCAAGCATCATGAGCATCAGCTGCCACAGGCCTTTCGGGCTAGGCAACCCAAAGCGGGCGTCACGAGCATCAGCTGCCGCAGGCCTTTGGGGCCAGGCAGCCCAAACCAAGCATCATGAGCATCAGCTGTCACAGGCCTTTTCGGCTAGGCAACCCAAAGCGGGCGTCACGAGCATCAGCTGCCGCAGGCCTTTGGGGCCAGGCAGCCCAAACCAAGCATCATGAGCATCAGCTGCCACAGGCCTTTCGGGCTAGGCAACCCAAAGCGGGCGTCACGAGCATCAGCTGCCGCAGGCCTTTGGGGCCAGGCAGCCCAAACCAAGCATCATGAGCATCAGCTGCCACAGGCCTTTTCGGCTAGGCAACCCAAAGCGGGCGTCACGAGCATCAGCCGCAGGCCTTTGGGGCCAGGCAGCCCAAACCAAGCATCATGAGCATCAGCTGCCACAGGCCTTTTCGGCTAGGCAACCCAAAGCGGGCGTCACGAGCATCAGCCGCAGGCCTTTGGGGCCAGGCAGCCCAAACGAAGCATCATGAGCATCAGCTGCCACAGGCCTTTTCGGCTAGGCAACCCAAAGCGGGCTTCACGAGCATCAGCTGCCGCAGGCAGAGGTAGCCCAGCCCGGCATCCCTAAACCCTGAACTCCTGAGCCCTACAAACTCCCTCCCTCCGCTCAAATCCGAGACTCCCAAAAAACTCCTGCTCCTTACCCCCCAGACCCGAAACCCACCTAAAGAACTCCCAAACCCCCAAACCCTAAGCCGAACCCCAAACCCTCCTGAAACAGCAGGAAACGGGTAAAAGGGTTTTAGGGTTCATGGTTTTAGGGCTTAGGGGTGTTTAGGGGTGCATAGGGGTGTTTAGGGGTGTTTTGGGAATGTTTAGGGGTGTTGCGGGTTTAGGGGTGTTTAGGGGTGTTTAGGGGTGTTTAGGGGTGTTTAGGGGTGTTTAGGGGTGTTTAGGGGTTACCATCGCGTGGGAGGGCACTTTGGTCGCACCGACGTGCCCCGAAAGGCCAAGGTGACGGCCTCGGCTGAGGGGGGCAGGGCTCGGGGCTTTTTGGGGGTTGTGGGTTTTGGGTTTTGAGTTTCTTGGGTTTAGGGTTTAGGGTTTAGGGTTTAGGGTTTAGGGTTTGGGGTTTAGGGTTTAGGGTTTAGGGTTTAGGGTTTAGGGTTTAGGGTTTAGGGTTTAAGGTTTAGGGTTTAGGGTTTAGGGTTTAGGGTTTAGGGTTTAGGGTTTAGGGTTTAGGGTTTAGGGTTTAGGGCTTGGGTGGCTTGGAGTTCAAGAGCCCTCAACTGCTGCTGAGGCAGAAGAGCGCGTAAGACGCGGACCCCCCGACGTGGTAAATGGTTCGGGGGTTCGGAACGAACTTTGTCGGTAAGGGGGCCCTGTTCCTGGCACTTGGTCTTCGCGATTCTTACTTTTCCACGACTCAACGGACTAGGGACTCTGGTCAGTCAAGATCCTCTAGAACGCAGCATAGCACAGCCTGAGGAGTTGAAAATGGGGGGGGGGGGGGACCTTTGCGGGGCACGTTGCACCTTGCCTTGCAACCCCAGAGCCTTAGCAAGCGTCACCCGAAGACTCTTCCGAGCTACTTCCGCTTCCCCAGAAAGTTGAGGCTGGGACGGTTGTTCTGCCTTGCAAAGCCCACTCGAAAACCTGGCGGCGCGAAGACCCCAATTTGAAGGTTCATGGCTAGTCTACGGGGACTAGACATGCAGCAACTGCAGTTTCCAAATCCAGGCGTGATTTGGGGTACCTCCTGATCCTACTTGTGGCCACAACGGGTGGTGCTCAGCAGCGCAAGGGGTTGAGGGGTTTCCCAAGCACAGAGAGGGGGTCCAAAAACTGAGCCTGCTTGGAAGCCCTAAGTTGAGCTTGTAGGGCTTAGGGCTTAGGGCTTAGGGCTTAGGGCTCAGGGCTTAGGGCTTAGGGCTTAGGGCTTAGGGCTTAGGGCTTAGGGTTTAGGGTTTAGGGTTTAGGGTTTAGGATTCAGGGTTTAGGGTTTAAGGTTACCCCGAACAGCTCAATCCACGGCCGAACGCCCCTCCTCGTGAAACTGGCCAAGCTCCTGCCAAAGCATGCGACTTGGAAGCCGGCTCTTAGCAAGTAATCTGTCGAATCCGTTGAAGGGGATCTAAGTTGCCTAATTCCCTAATTATTGCTGCGAAGAACCAGCAAGTACAAAAGACGGAGTTTGATAGGCGAAGCGTCGTCGGATCGTGTGGGATGCATCTGTTATCCTCCCAACACCCACACGCCTCAACCTCACACCCCAACCCTAAACCCTAAACCCTAAACCCTAAACCCTAAACCCTAAACCCTAAACCCTAAACCCCCCCTTCAAAAAAGACCATGCAGCAAAACATGCCTGCAGGGCTGAAACCTCCAGCCACCGAACAACCCCTTCAACCCCCCAAACCCCCCAAAGCAGCCCGAAACCCGAAGCACAAACAACCCTAAGCCCTTAAACCCCCTCGAGCTCCTAAAGCCCAAACCCCAAAGTTCCTAAACTCAAGCCCTACAAACCCCTCATGCTATCAAACCCCAGAACTACACCCCCGCAAACCGGAAACAAACCCCACAAAGCTCAAAGCTGCCTGAAAAACGCCCCTAAACCCTAAACCCTAAACTTCCGATGTCCCGGCTCCTTTGGCTTGAAATCCACGACAATCTCGCACTGGCCGCCAACCTCGGGGGTCTAGGGTTTAGGGTTGAGGGTTTAGGGTTGAGGGTTGAGGGTTCGTGCCTGGCACTTTTTGGGTGGATGGATCAAGTCCTCACGTTGCCAGGCATGACACATGCCCGTGGACTCTTTTGGGGCCTCCACTATAGTATGTTCCTTGCAGATTTTTAGGCTACCAAAAGTGGAGCCCATGATTCACATCGAGAGCGCTTTGCGCGGCTCACCGTCAAGGACCGTCCCTGACTCGTAGTTAACCCTAAACCCTAAACCCTAAACCCTACACCCTAAACCCAAACCTTAAACCCTAAACCCACCCTAAACCCTATACCCTAAACCCTTTTCCAGGCACCCCCGCCGCGATCGTGCCATGGTCGGGGGTAAATTTGAACCTGGCGGCGGAGCCCTAAAACCCTGAACCCCCTGAGCGCCAAGCCCTAGACCCTGAACCCCAAACCGAAAACCCTGGGCGTTGGGGTTTGTCTAGGGCTATTGCAACCCCAAAACCGCCCACACTACACACCCCCCATGAGCATCATGTGACTATATCCAACCCGAATACTCTCCAAAACCCTAAACCCTAAACCCTAAACCCTAAACCCTAAACCCTAAACCCTAAACCGCAAGGTGATGTGCCTCGGGGCGAACTTGCCCTCTCGATGGACTAGTCGGAAGTCGACTTCGATGTCTCCCTGGTTGAGCAGCTGCACCTTTGCACGAAGAACATGGGGGCTCACAGCGCATGTATGTATACATATATATATATATATATATCTATATATATATATATATTGTATATTTATTTTATTATATATATATGTATCTATATATGTGTGACTTCACGCGTATTCCCATGCGATGTGCGGGTCCTGGCGTTTCAAAGGATCCGAGTGCATGTGGCTTAAAAAGGTTGCAGAAACGGCTTTGGTTGCATGCACTCTGCGCCGCAGCCGCCCCTTCTCCGAGACCAGCCTCGTATCGATGTGCGCTCTCGACGAAGACATTGCCGACCTGAAGGCCATGCCCTAAAAAAAGCTGCCTTCTAGAATCTCTGGTGGCGTGTCCCCAAAGGTTGCCTTAAGGTAGGCTCCCTTTGTAAGGATTCCCCTTTCAAGACACGCTGATCCCAGGGGCCCATCCCTTGAAGGGACCTTTAGAACCAGTTCGACACAGGGACCCTGTAGAATCCTATAAAGTCTTCTAGAACCCCCCTTGCAAATTCAAAGACTCCTGAGTCCTAGAACCTCAAAAAATAGAACGACCCCTGCACCCTAAACCCGAATAAGTCTTCGCTCAATGTTCGAAGGCCACCACTCACAGGCACCGTCAGCCGTGATGTCTAAACCCTTGAGCACCAACATCAGGGAAGCAGGTGTAACATTTTGACTAAGAAATCAGAAACGGCATCAGAGACACAAAGTGATAGAAACCAAGATGGGTCCAAGAGCCACACTGTTTGCCCAACATAACCACTGGCAAAACACGCGAGCTTTAAGTCGTGATCACGCATAGAAATAGTTTTAAATTGCACTGCTTTATGATGAACAACACATCTATTCCTACATTTGCTGCTGTGATAAATACTCTAAACACTGAGAACTGGTACTCAATTCTTTCCGTATGTTTGTTACAACTACTACGAACCCTGACTCCCTAAACCCTAGCTAAACGTTAACACCCTAAACCCCTAAAGCCCTAAAGCCTAAACCCTAAAACCCTTAAACCCCTCAAAAGGCTCCCCGGCATCCAGCTCGTCGTAGGAGAACGTGGCCTTGGGGCCGATGCCGAGCCCCTTCCTGGGCGTTAAGGGCACTTTTGGGGCTTTAGGGGCTTTAGGGGCTTTGGGGCTTTAGGGGCTTTAGGGGCTTTAGGGGCTTCAGGGGCTTCAGGGGCTTCAGGGGCTTCAGGGGCTTCAGGGGCTTCAGGGGCTTCAGGGGGCTTAAGAGGATTTAGGGTTTTGTGTGGTCCCATACAGGGGGGCCTTGAGGGCTCCGCGGGTCGGCTCCGCTAAACCCCAAACCCTTTCAGCTCTACTCCCTAAACCCTAAACCCTGCGACGCTAACCATCTGGGGGTTTCCGAAGTTAGGAATTAAAGAATTTGGTATATATTCGAGGGACCCCCATAGCTATCTAGTGTTGAACGCAATCAGAAGTAGTCTCAGCCCAGTGGCAAGACCAAAGGCGCGCGATCCTTCACTTCACAGAGGTCAGAAGCGAATTTCATGCGTTCGCGATTTGGGACCCGTGGAGGCAGCGTTTGAATTTGCCACCCCAGTTGAACAAGGGCTTTTTCGTGGAGGACACGGAAATTCGAAGAGAGGTTGCAGAGTTTGCCAGCAGGGACCTTTCGCCGGGATCGGCCATACCAGCTTTTCGATTTGGGATTCGCCACACGTCAGGCCCTGGATCCTGAAGCTCCGACCTCCAAAGCACACCAACCAGCGTCCTCCTGTCCGACTGCCGAGAGATACGCCGTGGCGCAATACACGAGCGCATCCTGACCCGAGCAGGGTTTGCGCCACACTTCAGGGCAGTCCTCGAATCATGATCCCTTGTTTGCGTATCCGAAGCAAAAGCCTCCGTAGTATCCGGACAGTTGCTTTCTCAGATGGCATTCTCGATCTATCCCGTCTTTGGGTTTAGAGGAAGTCGAAGGAACTCTACCTTGCATCGGTGTGTTGGTCCCCTGCAAGCCTTTGCCTCAGGGCTGCGTGCCCTTAAACCCAACACTTCTCTGGGGCAAGCCCCAATTCTCCAAAGCCCCTGAATGCTAGGCCGTTTCGTTGGGGCTCTGAACTCCTACGCTATCTTGCTCTGGGCGGACAAAGTGTTCTTCTCAGGGGCGGTTCACGCGCCTTGGGGCAGAAGCAGCAGGCACAGGTCACTTGCGTGTGGGGCCTGCGCAGTTGGGAAAGGCGACTTGGGGTTTCAGAGTTTGGGGTTTAGGGTTTAGGGTTTAGGGTTTAGGGTTTAGGGTTTAGGGTTTAGGGTTTAGGGTTTAGGGTTTAGGGTTTAGGGTTTAGGGTTTAGGGTTTAGGGTTTAGGGTTTAGGGTTTAGGGTTGGGGGCCTTGGGTTTCTCGGGGTTTGGGGGTGGGGGTTCTCATCTCTAGCGCTGCAGCAACTTCGGTGGAAGTTTGATCTACATTTTGTCCAGAATCTCTGGTAGGCACATTTCTTACAGCTCTGGGCACCAAGAAAGCCTGTAATCTAGACAAACCATAGCGGGCCAAACAGTGCTCCGCCCCTGCTGACGAGGAAGGCTAGGATGGTTGCAGCTCTCAATACAATTTAGGGTTTGGGGTTTAGGGTTTAGGGTTTAGGGTTTAGGGTTTAGGGTTTAGGGTTTAGGGTTTAGGGTTTAGGGTTTAGGGTTTAGGGTTTAGGGTTTAGGGTGCCAAACCCTAAACCCGTTTTTCACCCTCCCTCAACCCTACTGCAAGCCCTAACCGTGACCGTGTGCATGCGGGGTTCGAAACACCCCCAACAACATCCTAGCCAGGCCCTACTGAAAACCCAATCACGCGAACCTTCCCTTTTCAAACCCTAACCCCACACCTTAAACACCAACACCAGAACCCCCAGATCCTAAACCGAAAACTCTTGAACCCTAAACCCCCAAAACCCAAAACCCCCACAGCCCCCCAGGGGGGGGAGGCGGACCAGAGCCGCCCGTTCAAGGGCTCGATCTTGAAGATGGCATCGCGGAAGAGCATGGGGTCCTCGAGCTGTCTTGCGTTCCATGTAGAAGCTTTATCTACAGGGTCTAGGGCATAAGATTAGAGTTCAGGCTTTAGGGTTTGGGGTTTGGGGTTTAGGGTTTGGGGTTTAGGGTTTGGGGCTTGGGGTTTACAGAGTTTAGGGTTTTTGGCTTGGGGCCTTCTTGAGGGTGGAAGGTTTACGTTCACGGTTTTAGGGGCTTTTCGTGCTTCCCCTCCCATATGTCCTCCTCCACCGCCTTCATGATCGAATCCTCAGGCGTTTTGAATCAGAAGGCAAGTTCTAAAACTCAACCCATGCAGACCGACATCCTGAGGAACCACACTAAAAAAGTAGGACCCCTACCCTGAGTACAATGTGCCCCCTACCCCGAAACAAGGCCCAACCCCTACCCAAAAGCCGAAACAATTTCTTCTGAGCCGTTTCTCACCTGCCGCCGGGTGGCATACTTCCGGCCTAGTAGCTTCGTAACCTGCGGCGGATGGGGCGACAGAGTTCTGAGAGACTCCAGGGTTCAGGGGTTCAGGGGTTTAGGGGTTCAGGGTATCCCTTGCTTGGAGCAGTTGGAAGCAAAGGTTTGGGGATGTCCACGCAGGTCGTCCTATTTTTCAAGAAAGCAGATGGGTTGATCCAGCCCCACTTTGGAGTCTCTATTCTAGCGTGCTCCTTACAATTTAGAGTACCCAGAAGAGCCCACACGGCTCAACTCCTCTCCGAGGTTTGATCAGGTGTAGGGTGTGGGGTTTGTGGTTTAGGGTTTAGGGTTTAGGGCTTAGGGCTTAGGGTTTAGGGTTTAGGGTTAGGGTTTACGGTTAGGTTTAGGGTGTAGAGCGCCTGCCTTCCGCTCCGTCCGCAAGCGCCGCCGCTCGCCATCCGAGCCGCTGTCACTCTCCTCATCCTGGCTTGGACGAATGCGTGGGGGGGGGGGGGGACTCCAATGGGGGGTTCAGGGTTGAGTCATCTCCACTCCCCACACTCCGACCCGGAAGTTCTCCAACTCAAGCTATCACAGCTCCCGCAGCTCCAACATTTTCGGGGCGCTGAGGCTCAAGGGACGAAACCAACCAACGGTTGCAATTGAGCACTCACTTCATCTCGGCAGGTGTCCTCTGAGAGGTTCGCTTGCTGCATGAAGAGCAACTGGCCAAGAGGCACTGGGTGTAGGGCTTTAGTTCTTCGTCACGAAGTTTCGGACAAACTTCGGGGTTGAGTTTCCGGCTTGGGGCGCTGGCTTGAATGGCTTTTGAGGCTCCGGCTAGGGTGTAGAGCTCCGAGCGTGCAGGACAGGGCCACAAGCTGGCACATCAGAAGCCCGTAAACCCTAAACCCCTAAAGCCCTAAACCCTCAACCCTTCAACCCTTGAACCCTTTAAACCCTTGAACCCTAAACGACAATGGCCAGACCTGGGCAGCTTCCCGAAATCAAGGTTCAGAGTTTGGACGGGCGGCCTCGTCCATCTCCTCTACTTTCAGCTGTTGGTGTAGGGCCAACCTCGCAGACATCTGGGAGCTCTTCCGATATTGGAGCCTTTTCGCTCAGGAACCTCTTCTAAACAGGCATCCATAAGGGGATGTCAGGAACCCCGACCTGCGCAACCGACACAAGAAGGGAAGTTCCGGGACCCAAAGCCCTCAACCCTGAGCCTGAACGCGGAACCCCGAAATTCTCAGAAGGAAAGATCCTGCGAGCCACCATGACCATCCAGAGTTTCTGATAAGGGTTCAGGATGTTAGGGGCGGATGAGCCATAAGGGCACCACCAGCCTTCCTAGACAAGATGCGCAATGCATGTTCAGCTCCCCGACGCCCAGAAGTCTCATGACAAAGTTTGTACATGGCAAGGCCCCTCAGCCGAAGCCCTGGCACCCCAACCCATGCCCACGAGCCGGCCTATGCTGGGCCTCCTCCATCGTGGAGGCGAACAGGCGCCAACTGGGGCAGATTATTCGGGGTCTTGGGGCTGAAGGGTTTAGGGGTTAGGGTTCAGGGTTCAGGGTTTAGGTGGCCTTGGTGGTCCTGGTTAATCTATGCTCTAAGAACCATGTCAAGGACCTAAGGCATGTGCTGCGGCGCTTCCGCTCAGAAATGCCAGACTACAGGTTTAGGCTCTAGGGCTTTAGGGCTTCAGGCTTTGAGGCGTACGGCTTTATGGTTTAGAGTTTAGGGTTTAGGGTTTTCCGGCGGGCCTGAAATCAATCGGCACGTCCGAGTCGTTTCTAATGGTGACCACGCCCTGGGACTCCAATCCAACGTAGGTGTCCTGTTTGATTTTGTGGCCGACTTCAATTGAATAGGGTTAGACTTTAGGGCTTAGGGAAACTTAATATAGGGCTTGGTATCATCAAGGACTCAGGGGAAAGAACTCGCTGGTCCCGGTTAGTACCAACCAGCACTTTAGGGTTTAGGGCTTAGGATTTAGGGTCGGTCTAGTTTCGGGCTGAGAGGAGCTCCAGGGTCCCACGAACGCACGTTGCAAGGGGCGAAGGTGCGGCAAGCGCGCCCTGTCCTCAATGAGCAGCAGACTGTGAGACAGTGAAACCTGCAGCTTCCACGTGAAGATGCATGAAGCCCCCGCATCCCAAGAGGTATCCCTGAAGTGCCCTACCGACCGACCATTGGGATCAGTGTCAGAATGCGGCTCCTTGTGATGAAGGGGATTCAAGAGGGACAAGAAACTGCAGGACTGACCATGCGATGCTACTCATCTTATTGTTCTACTGCATTAACTCCTGTATTGCTTTATCGAGCAAGAGTTTATGAAAATGCCTAGTTGCGCACTTTTAGAGCAGGCTATATAGCCTCTCAACTTTGTGGTTTGGGGGCCCTCGCGCGCAGTTTGCAGAAGGCTCCTTGGGAATCATCCGTTTAAGGCAGTGCAGTCATGAGCATGAGTCTTCACTTGTCGTGCCGGCACGATGCCAGTGATCTTTGCACACACAAGCACGCCTCAAGCTACCCACTACGAAAGCCCAGCCTCTGCATTGCAGGCTTGACCACGGAGAGTGGCAACTGCCTCCATCTCTCCGTACCTGAGCCACCCACGTTGCTGGCTGCAAGAGATCGGGGGCTGCGTAGGCTTGGGCTCACATCCACTCCGAACACCGAAGCACAAACGCAGAGCATCCACACAAGCATCCCAAAAACAAAATCAGTCACCCCGGGAAGCTAAACCCAGACAACCAAAAAGCCAAGCCCAGGCAGCCCGAAGCAGCGGTCCTACCAGGCGCAGGTCTAGTGGGGTTTAGGGGTTCAGGATTTGGTACCCAAAACCCAAAGCCAGGTGTCCTAGAAGCCAGAAGCCGAAACCACCCGAAACCCTGAAAGGCTTGAGCCCCAGGGCCACGGCTTGATATGCAGATCGCATTCGTAGCTTTCCGCCCGCGGCGGCGTGAAAAAGATCGACACCTGGCAGGTCGCCAGCGCTTCCTTTGTGTGTGGGGGTTTAGGGCTTAGCGCTTAGGGTTTAGGGTTCGGGGGTTAGGGTGGGAGCAGGCCTTAGGGGGAGGGGAAGCTGTAAGAGAATGATTGAAATGGCCTCCAATATGGGTCCCTTTCTACGAGTACCGTACACCCCTAAAGCCTGCAACCCTACTCATAAAACAAGAGATCATTAACAAGAATTGATCTCCACGCACCTGGCAGGCGGCGCCCTCCTCCAGGAACCCGTCCGGCACTTCGATGCTGGCGAGGGGAGAGACAAAGAGAGGAAAAGAGAAAGCGAAGGAAGGCTTAGGGTTTGGGGCTTAGGTTTTAGGGATGAGGGCCTAGAGTTTACAGGTTAGGCTTAGGTTTAGGGCTCCTTAAGGGACGTTGAGGTCGGCATGTCGAGTTACTAGCACGGCTTGATTTGGATGGTTAGTACTGCTCGCGCGTGGACTGTCGTGCACAGTTGCAATTCTGGATGCGGACCTCAACCTGCACAACGCTGCACAAAACATCGGAAGAAGGGCACGGAATCAAAGTCGAGGGGGGTCCGATGGTGGTGACATTGACCAGCCCTGAGGTTTCAGTGGCGCTCAACTCGAAGGTCGCTTCACGCCCTGCAGCACCACCGGGCGCCACTCTTCGCCCGGCAGCAGCACCTCGGGCGCGAACCGGAACTCCCAAGAAATGGCGGTGTCAAGCCTGTGGCAGATGCGGGAGAGCTTGGCCCGATTGATCCCTGTGTGGGCAGCCGCTGCCTTGATCGACTCAAACTCCAGCCAGGATCCGTCGCCTCCCCGGAGACGGGCCAGCACCGGCTTGGGGGTTCTTGGCTTCGGATCCTGTCCCACACGCTGCGCATACGCGTGCCGCATGTTCTCAGCCGGCGTGACATACTCCAGATTTGAATGTGGTTGTTTCCGCGATTCGAGTCTTTGTGATTGACCTGGTGATCTGCCGATGGTGACTGACCAAGAAAGGTCGCAGCCACCAGCCGGTGCACAAACAAACTCCTGCCAGCCCTGGTTACAATGTAGTAGCCGCTCCTCATGCGCGTGCCACGATGCATGTCTGCTGGATTGCAACTCCCTTGCATCTCTTGCGCAACCCGACCATGGTTGCTGACTACAAGGTTTTCAATCCTTCCACGACGTCCTGGGTACCGTGCGGGCTGCCAGACCTCTCCGAGCAACAGCGAGTGATCTGCGGAGGAATCTGCTGCAGCCGGCTTGAACTCGTACCAGACACCACCACCACGCGACTTCAGCTGCAAGCCGCGGCAGCAGCTTGATACCGCTCCTTGCGGAACACCCAGCAGCCTTGCAGCTTCACTTTGCGAAGCGCAGAATGTCCAAGACTCTTCTCCACAGGGCCGCCACAAAACGGCTTTGCTCAACATGGCAGCATTTGAAATCTTTGAACGTCGGCTGGGGTTTGCTGCCCAAGAATGCTTCTGATTTTGCCCATGGGTTACATACTGCAGATTTCTCACCTGGTTGTTTGCGGGATCACAGTCCACGTGGTTCACCTGCCAGCAGCTCGGATCTGGCGCAGGGCCCAGAAACGCTGCAGCCACCAGCCGGTGCACGAGGTAGTTTCGCTTCTCGATATGCACGCTGCGATAGCCTGAGTCAAGCAATGTGCCATAACTGATCCTACCAAAGGAGTTCTGAACGCGTCCGCAAGAGCTCACCTTCCAGTCACAGGTCCATCGCCACTGCCACGAAGTCCAGGCAAAGCGGCCAGGCAGCTGGCACTTTGCTGCAGTGATTCTTTTTCCCGAAACAAAATGCATCATGTCAGAAGCCGCAGAAAGCTCTCCGTGGCCGCACGGTGTGGGCGGCTCGCACGCTAGATGCCGCGGAGGGATCCGAAATCTGCATCTTCATCTCAACCCTGCAACCCCTG
Source organism: Symbiodinium natans (assembly GCA_905221605.1). Lineage (NCBI taxonomy): Eukaryota > Dinophyceae > Suessiales > Symbiodiniaceae > Symbiodinium > Symbiodinium natans. Next base: position 566,304 of record CAJNDS010002116.1, on the reverse strand, counting down.
AATCCCTGAAGCTTTCCAGAAACCCAGAGGGAGGCTCCGGAAATCTTTGTGGAAGCTGGGAGTTGACCCGTGAGGCGGCTCTGGGTGGCAAGGTTCTCAAAGGGCTCGTGCCGCTAGGGTCCCTTGTAAAGCCCCAAGTATAGTGGGGCCTCCCTTAAAAGGATCCCTAATTTCGGGAAGCCCCCAGAATTTTGAGCAGTGCCAAAGTGGACTCTGTTTCGGCCACGTCGCCTTGCCTTTCCTGTCCACACACTTCAGCAACTCCATGACAATTTTGATCTCCCGAGCTCACCCGTCCACAGTACCTTGTCTGCATATTTTCTTGCCTTGCAGACACAACATGCAGGCGCCACGGCGCGGTCTAGAGCCTGCAGGAATGTCCACGCCTGGCGCTCCATCTCGAAGCAACCTGACCTGCCACACAATAGCCAGTGCAAAGCCCACCTGGTCAATCAGCCTCTCAGAAGAAGGCTGCAGACAAAAAACGAATCTCAAGGCTCAGCGTGCACGTCGGTGTGCAGGTCGGCGTGCGCCTTCCAGCACCACAGGGCGCCACTCTTCGCCCGGAAGCTGCTCCTCCACAGAGAATCGGAACTCCCAGGACGCACTGCCCTGGAGTCCCCTGCAGATGCGGGAGACTGTGGCACTGTGGACGCCGGTGTGCGCCGACGCTGCAACGATCGAGTCGAAGTCCAGCCAAGGCGCTTCAGGAGAGTCCTCCGCGATCAAACGAGCCTGCACGGCCTTGCAATTGGGCGACTTGCGCAAGGCTTTCGGCCTTAGCTGCCACGAGTGTTTCATGTTCTCAGACCGCGTGACATACTCTAGATTTTGCACATGGTTGTTCCCTGGATCGGCATCCTTGTGGTTGACCTCGTGATCGGGTGACGCCGGATCACCGAGGAAGGTCGCAGCAACCAGCCGGTGAACCATCAAGGTCCTGCCGGCTCTGATGACAACATGGTACCCAGTACTCAGGCGAGTGCCGTAGCTGGCCCCTGTGAAGTGGCGCCTGTCTTGTGCAACCCGGCCATGGTTGCTGACCGAAAGGTTCTCAATCCTTCCATGATCTCCTGGATACCGCGCAGACTGCCACACCTCCCCAAGTAGCAGCGACTGGTCTGCAGGGGGTGGCCTGAACTCGTACCAAGTACCATTGCCCTGGGACTTCCTTTGCAAGCCATGGCAGCATTTTGAGATTGCCTCGTGCCGAACACCCAGCAGCTTTGAAGCCTGCTTGTGCGATGAGCAAAACGTCCAGGACTCTTCACCGCAGGACCGCCACAAGACAGCCTTGCCAGCACTTGCCTGTCGGCTCGGGTTGGTGGCCCAAGCATGTACCTGATTCTCCGCAGGAGTTGCATACTGAAGATTTGCTACGCAGTTGTTGCTGGGGTTGAGGTCCAAGTGGTTCACCTGCCAGCAGTTTGGATGTGGGAGGGGGCCAAGGAATGCAGCAGCCACCAGCCGGTGGACATAAATAGGTTGTCCTGAAATTCGTACCCTGCGGTATCCGGAGGCGTGCATGGTCCCGAAACTGACCCGGCCAACACAACTTCGAACACGGCCATGCGAGCTGACCTGCCAGCCACTCGAGGTCCCTCGCACCTGCAGAAGGTCAAGGTGAAGCGGCCAAGGCCGCCTGAAGAAGTGGCCGATGCAGCGCATGTTTGATCCCCACGCTGCAGCAGGCCCAACATGCTCGTCGCTGGCTTCGACTGGACTATCCTCTAAGTGCCACCCAAAACAGCAACAAAATGGAATCACATCCCTCCTGATTGGATGGAGTGAAATACATACCTCAAACCCTTAAATGGCATCCTGCCCCCGCCAGCCCTCCCGAGCGCACCTGAAGGGCGCGGTGGTCTTGCAGAGTAGCTTGGAGGCTCGGTCGCCCACGTTGCGCACGAGCACAGTGCGCTCGCACTGCACCAGGGGGCGAGGACCGGAGCTTAGACATTAGGGGGGGGGTATGATAAGGCTTGCTGCATATTCCATGACGTCGAAAACTCCATACTCTACGCAGCTGGGGGTTGGGTCATGCTCCAAGGACCGGGTGCCCCGATTGGGGAACGGCCAGAGCACAAGCGTTGTCATGATGACGTGCATAGGGGTTCTGGACAGCCATGATTGTGGACTGCTGGCATGTTGAGCTGCATTTAGTTCCAGGACAGTGCGGCATCTCCATACAACTCCTCCTCCAAGCCCTCCATCCCGCATGAGGCACCATCAATCTTGAATTAAATGAGCCCTCGAGCTTGCCAGCTTGGCCTTGTGGCCAACCATGCACTCGTCGCCAAAGTCTACCACCTCGGCGTCGTCTCGAATGTCAGGACTCCATCTGCATGCGTCCCTCCAGCACTAGCAGCAATCTGTAAAAAGCTATGAACAAGGGTACACAAAGATGTCTAGCCATTCTCGCATCTGTTATCCCAATCTAAAGCCCGAATCCCACATTTGCTCATCCGCCGAGAAGGGCAAGAAATTGAAACCATAACATCCCAAAGCAAAGATTCTTAGAGGCCTTAACCCCCACCCCAAGTCACACACACCATGAAGCCCGAAACCCTCGACCAAGCGAAAGGGATTCAAAACCCCAAGCCCTGACCCTAAACCCTAAACCCTCAACCCCCTAAACCCCTAAACCCTAAACCCTACATCCTAAACCCTAAACCCTAAACGGCCCTAAACCCTAAATCCTAAACACCCTCTCCCTCGAACTGGGCGCCCCTGGCGTCCGGGAAGTCCAGGAGGGCGGAGCCGCCGGAGGCCCGGACAGGCACACTGCAGGGCATTGAGGGGTTTAGGGTTTAGGGGGTTTATAGGGTTTAGGGTTTCGGGTTTAAGGTTTCGGATTTAGGATTTACGGTTTAGGGTTTAGTGTTTAGATAGGAGACCGGGGTTGGCGTGGGACTCAACAGGGCTGCTGTTAAGGATGTGCAATTCAGCTAGCAGGGTATGGATGTCAATACTGTGGTTTCCTCACTGTGGTGAGGTGATAATTTGAGTTGCTTCACAAGAACCCAGAAAGGGCTTGCCGGCTTTCGCAGAGTGGACTCGGGCTCAAGGGGGTCCGAAGGAGGCCCGGATTTTCAAGCTCTGGGCTTGCCGAGGAAGTTAGGGTCCAGGGTTGAGGGTTGTGGGAATCCGCTCTGTGCTTCAACTCTCAGGTGCGGCGCCTGAACTCTTCCCTTTCTGTGACCTCGGCAGCTTGACCCAGCGCTCCGACTTCAAGGACAGGTGCGGGGTTTAGTCTCAATTATCGCCCCTTTGGGGTCTCCAGGTCTCCATTTTAGAGTGCTTTCCATCTGAGATCTACTTCAACTGTACCGCACAACTGTGGACTCTTTAAATTCTATCACGGAGTATACTCCTTCTTATACAGAGAGGACAAGCCGATGGCAAGGAACCAAGGCCCCGACGACTTTGAGGTCGTAGCTGTAGTCTAGCCTGCCAGGGGAGTGCTCATAGGGCTTCTGAGACCGAGAACTCCTCCTTAGGGTTTTGTGGGTCTTTAGGGATGTGTTAGAGCTTTAGGGTTTTTAGCTTTTTTTGGCTGTTTAAGAGTTTTTGGGTGTTTTGCGGGGAATAGGGTTTTTTCAAGCGCCCCGCCGAGGCCTTGCGTCGGGCTTGAACCGCACGACGTAGGAGACCTCCATGCCGGGAGCCACCTGCCACGGCTGAAGCCTACACGCCCTGCACACAAAAATGTCACGAGATGCAGGGCCCTCGTTGAAAAAAACTGCCACTGCTGCAGCCCCAAAACAACCCTCCTATATAAGCCTTCAACCCCAAGCCCTGAGCCCTTAACACCGAAGCCCTGAGCCTTAAACCCTAAGCCCAGCCTTGTCTCTGCCAACGTCCGTCGTTGCTATGGCGCCACACTTGGCTACGCGCCGGCCGGGCAGGAGCCTCGGAACGTCGTGGCGCGAAGAATCGGCGGGTGGCTCAGGGGTCTGACGCTTTTGGGCCTCTAGGGTTGTAGGAATAGAGATTGGGGTTTGTTTGGGAGCTTCGGGTAGTTTAGGTTAGGTAGTTTAGGGTAGTTTAGGGTAGTTTAGGGTAGTTTAGGGTAGTTTAGGGTAGTTCAGGGTAGTTCAGGGTAGTTTAGGGTAGTGTAGGGTAGTGTAGGGTAGTTCAGGGTAGTTCAGGGTAGTTCAGGGTAGTTTAAGAGTTCAGGGTTTAGGATTTGGGCTCTGCATTCAGCCTGGAACATCTGTAGGCTTCCCCTGGCGTCCAAAGTCGTTTTGAGGCTCCGGCTCGAAATATGGACTGTCAGGTGGGCATACCTGACAGGAGTTCTGCCGCTTGGTGAAGCGAGTTGCTCCCGTTGACCTGAAGCCCAGCCCACATCTGACAAGTTCAGGGGGCCGGGACTCCCTCAGATCCCCCTGCCTTGACCCGCCGCGCGACGTTGTCCATGTTTCGGAGCGTGACCGTGGTCTGCGGCGAGGAGTTAGAATCAACACCCACACTTGGCTGGAAGCTGAATCCACCCCAACCCCAAAGCCAAAGCCCCCTCCAGGCCTCATACGTCTGGAGGCCCTCGAACTCGACGAAGGCGATGACAGGCGGATGCACACTGCGAATCAGATCAAATGAGGCTCGGGGACTACATGCTGCAGGGTTTAGGGTTCAGGGCTTAAGGGTTCTAGGGTTTCGGGCTTCAGGTTCAGGGGGTCCCAGGGTTTGGGGCTTCAGGGTTTAGGACTTCGGGCGCCGACTTGCAGAGGGGCATGGAAAGCGTCCAAATGAGATGTTGAGGTGTGCAAGAACTCAGGAAGGGCTTCCTGAAGGTCTCCCTCCTCCACCCTTAAACCCTAAACCCTAAACCCTAAACCCCAAACCCTAAACCCTAAACCCAAAACCCCAAACCCTAAACCCTCAAGAGTGAAGAGCCCTGACGCACGTGCTGCGCAAGGCATGTCGGGATCCGTGAGATGCCTAAAGAGCGGCACGTCGATCGGCACCACCGACCTGAGCACGGGGGCTCACGACAACAGGGAGCTCCTATGCTACTTAGTTGCTGAGTTCATAAGCCCCCAAAAAGTGTACACTTTTAGTTTTGTAGAGATTATATTATGTTATCCCAAAAAAGTGTAAAGTGTACTCACTCAGCTACTAAGGTTAAAGGGCTCTCTGTGTGCTCCCTCAACGACTCAACCCTGCGAAGCTCCCAGGGGGCCAGGCGTGGTGTGGTTCGAGAACCGGGCGATGTCGTGAAACCCTGTAATCCTGGCCAGGGGGGGTTTAGGGTTTAGGGTTTAGGGTTTAGGGTTTAGGGTTTAGGGTTTAGGGTTTAGGGTTTAGGGTTTAGGGTGTAGGGTGTAGGGTGTAGGGTGTTAGGGTTTGGTTTAGGGTTTAGGGGGCTCAGAGGAAGAACTCTTAAGGCGGCTAAGGCGGCTAAGGCGGCTGAGGGCAGCAAGCTGTGTAAGATACTTGGGGGCAGCAAAAACGGGCCTGTAAACCGGAAAGCCCACAAGACACCCCAAAACAGCAAACCCAGATTGCATCCCAAAAAGAAAAAAGAAGGGCCAGGGCCGAAGAGTGCAAGACGCCGCCGGGCGCACTTGGGTTTCGCGAGGACGCCCGTCTGAACCAGGCTGAACTGGCGGCGGAGAGGTTTTGAAGTGCAGGATCCAAGAGTAAAGTGGGAACAGGGAGGGTGCCCCTTAAGGGCCTCTTATCAGGGAGGACCGAAACTGGATCCTAGTAGGGTCTTCTGGGAGATGCATGGGGTCGCTGTACTCAGATGTTTTCTGGGTAGCTTGAGGGGGTTCTGGGGGGCTTTGGGGTAACATGGCAGAGGGGGCTCTTGAAGGTTCATGGGTAGTTACATGTAGGGTCGTGAGGACTTGCCCCAAATATTACTATCGCCCCTTAGTACTCAGTTACAACGTCTCAACGATTACCCATTCGGGAGTAGAGAAATCTACAGAAATCGGTCAAACTCTGCACACTAACTAGCCCCTGAAAACCACAAACGTCCCCTCAAGTCGCCCCCCCAAACCCTCCCTGGCAGCATCGACCGCCTCCTGCTTCTCTAGCAGCAGCTGACTGGGCGTCCGCTTGATCGACTGCTTCTGCAGGGTGCGATTCAGGAGGAGATGTTGGTAACTCTCAAAATTTCGGTCCCTTTTGGGTTCTATATAATACGGCACCCGCTTCACAAGGACCCAAGAGGGATCCAAATTTAGAGAACTGCCTGCAGAATTTAGGGTTTAGGACTTTAGCCTGAGCGAAGCCCCGGCAAACCAGCCACTATAAACCCCAAACCCCGAAGGTCCCTGAACATGAACTTTTGGGCCTTAGAGTAGAAGCCAAAAAGTTGGAAACTCAATAGCCTCAATCACTAAGAGTAAAGTATTACAGTATGGGGAATCCCAGCGCCATTTGTCCCTAAAAAGGTTTCCAACCTGTTTTGGGGCCTAAACCCTAAACCCTAAACCCATCTAAACCCTAAACCCTACACCCTAAACCCTAAACCCTAAACCCTAAACCCTAAACCCTAAACCCTAAACCCTAAACCCTAAACCCAAAACCCAAACCCTAAAAGCAGAAACTGCAGTTCGCGGGCCTCGCCGCTGGGCGGATAGCCGAGCCGCCTAGGCAGCGCTCGGGGTGTGTGCAGGGTTTAGGGTTTAGGGTTTAGGGTTTGGGGTTTAGGGTTTAGGGTTTGGGGTTGAAACATTGGGTGGGAACGACCCATGAAGCGTGCTTCCTGAGTAGCTACTTAGAACAGGGCTTATAACCCGACTTCTGAGTGGGGTAACCCAAGTAGCTCCAGTTCGAGGGATTTTAAGTAAGTCATAAGCCCAGTTATGAGTCGTTACAAAGTCCGATGAACCTTCAAGCAAACTCAACCCCTCAACATTTCAAGTGCTTGGAAAACACTGGGCCCTGAACCCTAAAAGCCGAAACTCCTGAAACCCCCAAACCCCTTAACCCCTAAACCCCTACACCCCTAAACCCCTAAACTCTAAACCCTAAACCCTAAACCATAAACCGTGAACCCTAAACCCTAAACCCTAAGCCCTAAGCCCTAAGCTCCAAGCCCTAAGCCCTAAACGGCCCTAAACCCTAAGCCAAAAGCCCCGCTCAGTCTTTGCCCTCAAGCTCGGGACTCCTAGAGCAGCCGAGCCCCCCGCGCTTGCGCATGGCTCTTGCTGGGCACCTCTTGGAAGAGGCTGGGCAAGCTAACCGCCTGCGGCAGCTTCGGTGGGTTTAGGGTTTCGGGCTTGGGGTTTAGGGTTTCGGGTTTGGGGGTTTAGGCTTAGGGTTTAGGGTTCAGGGTTTAGGGTTCAGGGTTTAGGGTTACGGGGCTTAGTGGGTTTGGGGTTTACGGCTTAGGGCCGACGGACCTTGTAATTTGAGAGGGGCTTGCGGTTGCTGCTTAGAAGGCTGGTGAGTTAAGGGGTGCAGGGGGCTCACAGGGGGTTAAGGGTTTAAGGGCCTTGGGGCGTACAAAACCCAAAACACAAAAAACAACAAAAGGTTCAAAAATCAAGGGCAAGCCCAGACAGTCGGCAGGTTTAAGGCTTGGGGTTCAGGGTTTAGAATTTAGGGTTTGGGGTTTGGGGCTTGTTGACTGAGAGTCAACAGGCTGGCGGGCTTGGAGAGACTTTGGGTTTTTGCTTGGTGCTAGGGGCCGGAGGAGGCTGTAGGAAAAAAACCGTTAAACAACTAAACCCACCCAAAGCCTAATGCACACAACACTACACAAAAAACAACAAACAAACATTCTAAACCAGCAAGCCCTACATTTTGAAACCCAAAACATTCTGATAAAATTTTTGACCCCAAAGCCCCAGAACCCTCAACCTCTAAGAATCCTAAGCACCCCTGAGACCCTCCAAGGCCCCGGAGCTGTGCAAAGGGGGGCCTTGGGTCCGAGTCCAACGCCTGGGCCTTGCACGACCTGCGCCCAAGGGGGAGGGGGGGTTAGGGCTTAGGGTTTAGGGTTTAGGGTTTTGGGTTTGGGGTTTTGGGTTTTGGGTTTAAGTTTGGGGTTACAGCTCAGGAGTTCTGGTGATTGCGGGACGAGGGTTTTGCTCTTTGGGGAATAGCAAGATCAAAGGATTTGGGCTGCAGGGTTGGAGGTTTGAGGCCCCAGGCACAGCTCTGTACCAGCACAGAGCTGCGCATCAAACCCTAAACCCTAAATCCTAAACCACACGAAGGTCTCGTCACACACCAGGTCTGGTGTTTGGAGACTTCGATAGCCGTTTCGCAAAGCACGGTAACTGCAAAATGGAAACCATAACCCAAACCCATAACTAGTCAAGAACGCAAGATATCCACTCATATAACTTCATTTGGGGTACCTGTAACCCTACCAACAACCAGCAAGCAACCCTAATTAAGTCTTAAACCCTCGGCCTCCCCCCCCCCCCCCCCCCCCCCCCCATCCCACCCTCCCTTCGGCCCTTTTTCTCAAGCTCGACGGCTGTCCTAGGCTTGATGACCTTCAGTCAGTTTGGCGTCCTCCCCTCCGCATCTGGCACCCGCGGGCTCCGCGCCAAGATAGCTAGCCTAGGCTTTCCTCTTAAGCAAGCTGTCGGGGTCAAGGGTTTAGGGTTTAGGGTTTAGGGTTTAGGGTTTAGGGTTTCGGGTTTCGGGTTGCGGGTTTAAGGGTCTAGGGTCTAGGGTCTAGGGTCTTGGGCTGGAGCAGGGCCCCCAACTGCCCCAAAGACACTAACTTTCTAGGTGCCCCGAAGCAGCACGCCTCGTAGCTGAAATGCGGATATAAGAATGGATGTAACCGTGTAGCTGTCCTACCCACGATACTACGTCTGAAATAGCTAGCAAGCCAAAGAACTAGAGTCTGAGCTTGAGAAAGAGCATGGAGCCTAAAAGAGCGCGGAGCCTACGCGAGTGTCACAGACCGGTGGCGTCCACTGAAGGCCGGTAGGCAGGACTACGCGAGATTGAAAATCCCCACTGTGCCTAACGTGGAGGGAAGGAAGGCGGAGCCTGGGGTGTACTCTGGGGGGGTGTTCCAAAAGGGCATAGGGTTTAGGGTGCAGGGGGTTCTTAGGGTTTAGGGTTTAGGGTTTGGGGTTTAGGGTTTAGGGTTGAGGGTTTAGGGCTTCTATGGGTTTAGGGGTTCCAAGGGTTTAGAGTTTAGGAGTTCTACGGGTTTGGGGGTTCCAAGGGTTTGGGGATCGGGTTTCAAAATTGCTGGGCCCAGCGAAGAGGGTTCAGGACTTGGGGCCGAGGGTTAAGGGTTTCAGGGTTGTGTTTCGGTAAGAGGTGGCTGAGGCATCCCAGCAGTCCTTGGGCTTGATGGCCTAGAGGAAGGTTGAGGATTCAGGGCTTAAGACCAAAAGATTCTGACGACACCTTCATGTCTCATCACCTCTGTCGCATTCAAGCTCTCTCTCTCTCTCTCTCCCTCTTGTTCACCTCTGTCATTCTACTCCATTCATAGTTTTGTCATGAGAGAGCGAAGCCTGAAAAGCTTCAGGCTTTGGCGTTTCAGGGTCTAGTGCTTGGGGCTTTTGTGTTTTGGGTTTTGGAGGTTTTAGGCCCTGGCCAGGACTTTGACCGTTTCAGGTTGGGGCCTTCGAGGTCTTTCTGACTTGGGGGTTCTCCTCACCCGAGCTCGGACGCCCGATCCTCCCTCCGGCAAAGAAGCATGAGCCGAATTGACTATCTACATCTCTGAAAGGGTCCCCAAGATGCGATTCAGAGGGGGCTTTTCGGGTTCAGGGGGTCCCTATCCATGGCCCATATCTACTTTGGGCAGGCACAAGCAGGGTTACGAGAGGTTGTAAGAAGTAGTCAGGGGCCGCGGGGGGGGAGGGGGGGCTTATTCTTACCGAGTCAGGATTACCCGTGAACCAGCTGTCGCAAAAGATATCCGTTCGTGTACCTGCCGATGAACATCCGAGTAGGGGAGTTTGGGTGGGGAGAACATGGGGTTGTCGGGGGAATTAGGGTCCAGAGTTGCTTGTGGCTTGGGGGTTTGAAATTCGCAATGCGAGGTGACAGCACAGATGTTGACGTCTCAGGGACCCTTACACCCCTCCCTAATGGAGGGCTGCATCTGCGGAAAGTGCCCAACAGGCGGAGAAGGACGCTAAGCCCTCCAGTCTAGAAAAAGAGACAGGGATCTGCAAGCTGCCAAAACAAACCTACAAACCCTCCATTTCCGTAGACCAACCCGAAGAAGCCCAAACACTGAACCCCCCGTCAGCGGTTGAGTGCCCGCCCTAAACCCCAACACCCTTAAGCCCTCTGCCCTGAAACCGAAGCCCGAGCCCCTAAAACCCCTAGAACCCCCTAAACCCCTAAAACCCCTAAAATCCCTAAACCCCTTAAACCCCTTAAACCCTAAACCCAAACAAATATGCAAAAAAGTTGTTGAAAAAACGATACTTATATACATATATAGATAAAAGATAAACTAAAAAAAGGTCCCTGGCTCAGGAGCCTCGCTCTGGCAAAGGCGCCCTCGGCGAGAGCCAAGGCGCGCCGCTCTTCGGAGGCACTCGGTGGAAGAAGCTGTGGGGGGGGGGGGGGGAACTTAGGGATTTAAGGATTTAGGGGTTTGAGGGTTTTTAGGGCTGATATAGGGTTTAGGGTTTAAGGGTTTAGGGTTTAAGGGTTTATGGTTCAGGGTTTAGGGGATAGGAAAGGGTCTAGGGCTCAGGGTTTAGGGCTTAGGCGTCGGGGCATGGGAGGAAAGACGGAGCAACCCCCCCCCCCACCTCTGGGTCATCCCGCGCTTCCACGCCGGGAAAGGGTCAGCCGCTGGAAAGCGTGCTCAGGTCATCTTCGTCCCCCTCGTCCTGCACGGCACACCCTTCGCCCGAAGCCCGAAGCCCTAAACCCTAAACCCTGAGCCCTAAACCCTAAACCCTAAGCCCTAAACCCTAAACCTTAAACCCGAAACCCGAACCCTAAACCCAAGCGTTTGTTTCCTAAGGGTCCGGCTTTGGAGTGCTTGGGGGCGGGTGGGGAGTCCTGCTCCGGCTCTAGCATGAAGTTCTCCCGGTTGTCGTACAGCCAGAAGGCCTTCGCATCCATGAGCATGGACCTGGACTGGAGCGTCTTTTGGGGGGGCGCGGCTCTGACGCCTAAGCCCAAAGCCCCATTAAGCCCTCTAAACCCTGTAACCCTATAAGCCTGTGAACCCGATGAACCCCATAAGCCCTATAAACCCTATAACCCCTCAACCATAACTGCCGGAACCTTAAACCCGCAAAGGCCCCGAAGCCGTGACCGAGCCCGGCTTAGGTGAGGTTTAGGGTTTCCCCCCGAACTAAGTCCCTGAAGCACTGAACCACCGAAAGCCCCTGCACCCCAAACCCCAACCCCCAAAACGCACACAGGTGAGAAGCCCATGGGCAGCTCTTCAACTTATGGCTCGCTCCCTTTTAAGGTTCCTATCATACTGAGGCTCCTTTTCGGGGTACCCCTCGCAAGCCAGAGACCCCCAAAAGGTTTAAGAAAGACTATGGGAGCCCCTAAACCCTAAACCCTAAACCCTAAACCCTGACCCCTGAAACCTGATCCCGAAACCCTAAACCCTAAACCCTAAACCGAAAACCCCTACCAGGCCCCCGGGCAGCACTGTGCCGCCTTGGCGGCACCGGATGAGGTCCTGCTGCGTGATGATGCCGGGCCTCAGGCGCGACACCGGGTGTAGGGGTTAGGGGTTGGGGTTTTAGGTTTAGGGTTTAGGGTTTGGGGGTTGGGGTTTCGGGTTTGGGGTTTAGGGCTTAAGGTTTAGGGCTTAAGGTTTAGGGCTTAAGGTTTAGGGTTTAAGGTGGGGGGGGGGGCTGTTCAACAGTAGGAGCGTGAGAAAGGAGGTCCTGGGCTAATGATCCAATAGTTTGGGGGATCTGATGCACTGTTTAGGGTTTAAGCTTTAGGGTCGGGTGCTCACTTGTAAGAAAGAAACGGGATTTAGTGCGCGAGGCTGCCTGTCGCTTTGGGGTTGAGGGCGGCGGAAACCCCAAGGAGCCCCTGCTTCTGAGGGCAAAGCCGGTGGTTTATTGGTACTTTAAATACGCCGATATCTACAGCTACCATACTCATATCCCCACTTATATAACTCCTCAAGTGTGAACCAGAGCTCTCTTGCTGGTTCCGGAGTCTCGTAGGACTCCCTGAGGTGCCCGGCTTGTCGGACTTGACCATATCGAAGATCTCATCCTCCGGGCTTCTGGGCTACTTGAGGCTTCGACCTCTTCCCTCCTCACACTTGGGGGCATTTGCCCTTCCTAAACCCTAAACCCTAAACCCTTAGGCGGAGATTCTGTAGATTTTGGTGACCCCTTTTGGGGGGGGGGGGGGGGGGGGGGAGGCAGAAGGTGCCTTCACGTCATCCACCGAGGCGATGTCCGGGCCTCGGGTTTTAGGGTTTTAGGGTTTTAGGGTTTTAGGGTTTTAGGGTTTTAGGGTTTACGGGTTTTAGGGTTTTAGGGTTTTAGGGTTTAGGGTTTTAGGGTTTTAGGGTTTTAGGGTTTTAGGGTTTTATGGTTTTAGGGTTTTAGGATTTTAGGGTTTTAGGGTTTTATGGTTTTAGGGTTTTAGGATTTTAGGGTTTTAGGGTTTTAGGGTTTAGGGTTGAGCCTGCCATTGCGATGGCTGCTCCTGATGCTTGCTCGGCATGAATCTGAGTATGCGTAAGTTTTAAGCCGGTTCACACCGGAACGATCGCAAACAAGAGCGTGTTCTAGCAGGGTCCAGGGATTGAATCGAACCTTTCGCTGGGTGCCCGGCTCTTTGGCTGCAGCAACTTCACGATCGCTCGAAAGAAGTAGTTGATGACGAAGCCGTCGATACCTCAGAGGCTTGCAGGGCTGTAGGGTTTCCATGCCGGGTGCCTTTGAGGAGATCGCGCCATCCATTCCAATGCACTTCAGCCACTGAGAATTGGCTGGATGTTAGAGCATACAGGGTTCATGCCGGCAATCCCAAGATACTGCACAGGCGCAACGTGCTCAACAGCTCCCCACGAACGAATCCAAACGGCGCATCATTTACTGTAGAGTACCAGGGCACACTCTACGCCCCAGAGAAACCCAGGAATAAAACGGGTGCCCTTTCTTGCTTAGAGGTTTAAAGAGGTTTAGAAGGGAACCTAACCCTTAAAAAGAGAATAATAAGAGTCTGCTCTGATTCCTGGCACTGTAAAGTTCGCTCCGCTCATGGACCAAACCTTTATCCAGCGTGATCGGCCTGCGCCCCTTCACTCTACCAGGCTTTCCCAACATGGCACCGGCTACACTTCTGCACCGATCTCGAAATCCAAAGCTGCCAAGTCCAGCCACGCCAACAGCTGCAAGCCGCCCGTCTCCAACGCGACGTGCACTGATGTGCACTTCAATCAACTCCAAGGTTCCAAGCGGAGCTCAGATGACCTCTGCGGCTGTGGGCATTTTCAAACCCGAAGGTCGCCTCACCCCCTCCAGCACCACAGGGCGCCACTCTTCCCCAGGGAGCTGCTCCTCTGGGGCGAACCGGAATTCCCAAGAAACGTTGCTGTCAAGCCCGTGGCAGATGCGGGAGACTTTGCGCCGAATGACCCCGGTGTGGGCAGCCGCTGCCTTGATCGACTCAAACTCCAGCCAGGATCCCGCGCCTCCCAGGAGACGGGCCAGAACCGGCTTGGGAGTTCTTGGCTTCGGAGCCTTTCCCTCACTGTGCGCATAAGCATTAGCATGCCGCATGTTCTCAGACTGGGTGACATACTCCAGATTTGCCAGGTGGTTGTTACCTCGGTTCCGGTCTTTGTGATTGACCTGGTGATCTGGAGACTGCGGCTGACCAAGGAAGGTGGCTGCAACCAGGCGCTGCACATACAACTTCCTGCCCACCCTGGTGACGACATAATAACCACTTCTCGAGCGGGTGCCAGAATGGAAAGCCTCCGATTTCGTTTGGGATACGCGGCCTTTATTACTGACCAATAGATTTGGAATGACACCAGACCATCCTGGATATCGAGCAGGCCGCCAGACCTCATCTGAGGGTCGTCCTGGTGCTACTGTCGGAGCTACTTTGAACTCGTACCAGACGCCATTTCCATTCGACTTATTGATCAAACCAGAACAACACATCCGGACCGCAGATGGCCAGACGCCAAGCAAGCGTGCGGCTTCCCTCTGCGATGGGCAGAACGTCCAAGATTCTTCGCCAACAGGCCGCCACAAGACCGCTTTCGCCAGCTTGGCAGCGCTTGACTGTCGACCCGAGTTGGTGGCATAGGAATGCTTCTGATTCGCGGAATTGGTTGCGTACTGCAGATTCGAAACGTGGTTATTTCCAGGCTCACAATCGTTGTGATTAACCTGCCAGCAGGTGGGATCCGGAGGAGGGCCAAGAAATGCGGCAGCCACTAGTCGATGCACAGAGTGTCCCTGCTTGTCGATCTGGACATAACGGTAGCCAGAGCAACTTAAGTGTCCATAGCTGACCTTGCCCGTGGGAAATCGAACACGCCCGCAGGAGCTCACTTGCCAGCCACTGGAGCTACATCGCTGCTGTGTCCAACAGAATGGCCGAAAAACCGGCCTGCTTCTGGCAAAGAGGCTTCGTAGCATTGCATACCTCCAGCCAAAACCGACGGCCTGTGGCCTCACATTCGCGAGCTTGCCACACGTTTTACTTCAGACTTCGCTACCATGGCACACAGAACCCTTTCCCCCTCTCAACAAGAAAGGCGCCAAACCCAAAAGACCCAAAAAAGCCAAACAAACTCCAAAGCCGCAACACCCTCGACCCCACCCTCGACCCCATCTCCCATATCGAGAAAGCCCAAGGCCCTCGCAGCCCGTGTGGTGAATGTCCAAGAGCTTCCAGAAGTACTGGATGGCCTGGCTCAGGGCTCCTCCCTAGGATTAGATCTTTAGGGTTTTATTGTCTGTAAGGTCTCTAGGTATTTTAGGATTGAAGGATGCAAAGGCCCGGAAGCGAATATTCGACCAACATTCCCAGTGCCCGGGATCAGCAAGCCTGGGGCGAGTTCTTGTTCTCCATAGCCAGGACGAAGTCCAGGAAGGTCTTGTAGTCCTATGCTCATCTTGGACTTAGGGTTCTAAACATCGGGCTTCTTGTGTTAGGATTCCTGCAGGGATTTAGTAGGGTTTAGGGTTCAGAGTTTAGGGCTTAGGGTTTGAAATTCAGGATATGGCAGTGGCAGGCCTTCTGTCCATCTCCCTGAAAAAGCTCGCGACAACAGTGTTTTGAAACCCTCAAGCCCAAACTCGCCAAAATGCATGTAGAGTACAGCTCTAAGCTTTCAGAGTTCGGTCTAGGGTTTCGGGCTTTCAGGTCATGAGGCTCAGGGCTCAAGGGGAGGGCGCGCACCATCTCCCGTTCGCCAGTCTCCGCATCGCGGTAGGTCTGGTACTCTTCGAACACCCTGGCGAGTGGCCCCCTATGGACGCTGGAGCCCTAGACCTCTAAACTCCTGCAGAGACTCCTGTGATCTGACGCCCTGTATCCCTCAATCCTGAGTCCTCATGAGTGGATTTTGGAGGGCCTCAGGTCTTTCGGAGCTCACCTACAGGTCGTCCAGTGAGTCGTCCAGGCCACCCGAAACCGAACCCTGAAGCACGGCTGACCGCTGGGTGAGAAGGAGCTTCCCTGCAAGGGTCGAAGGGGCTTCGGGTTTGTTCGGGGTGAGGGATCATAGGCATTGATAGGCCTCAGGCCCTGAGAAAACCCACAAAACCTTCAGAGCAAATATGAACAAACATTCTGGCCTGTCTATGAACACGTCCGTCAGCATTCCGCTGCCGAAGCGGCTTAGCTCGCTTTTGTTGAGCATGCCGTTCCTCCGCAGCAAAGCTCCAAGCGTAGGGTTTGGGGTTGAGGGTAACGGGGCATCGCTGCAGGGTCCAAGAATACTCTTGCACCTGCCTAGTGCGAGTACAGGACTCTGGCTGGTTGAGGGCTGGGGTTTGGTTTAGGAATGTTTAGGATTTAGGCCTGAGGGCCTGAAGCTTCGGTTTACACCCAGGTGCTCATCCGCCCCACGCGCCATCCCCGGATCTGCAGCAGACCCAGCACATGCTAGCCGCGAGTCCCACATGCTGCAGCAGATGATCGGTTCTCAGTTCTTCGGCACCACGATCCCTTTCTGGGTACCCTAACCATCAAAAGAGTGACCCCCAACAGATAGATTGCCATGACTAGCTTCTAGGAGCAAGTTCCGCATCGGGATGATGGCCTTTCTGCATGATGAGGGGGAACAGGGGAACCCGGAAAGACCACCAGGAGTGCTTCCCGGTAACTCTTGTAGCAGTTCTAGAATCCCCCAGCAACTGGCCCGCTATTCTGGCCACTACAAAACCCTCAAACCAAACCCCACCCAATTCAACCCCACATCACCCTAAACCCTCAACCCCAAAAACCCAATGTCTTTATGATCTGCTGAGTGCTGGGCTGGTCGAGGTCAAGGAAGAGGTAGGCCCCATACACCTACAAAGGAACGCAGTTATCGTATTCTCAGCTTAGACGGCACATCACGAAGCAGCAATTATGACGAGTACAAAAAACAGCTTGCTGTTGCTGGGCTCTAGCCTGGGTTATCGGGGGCACGTTTTTGCTTGGGGCCTTTTAACAGGGATAGGGATGCTACCCAGGCTTTTAGTTAGTTGGTTAGTTATGAGTTTGGGGCTGCCTGAAAAGAACTACTTTCAACTACTGGCTAAGTCGGCTGACCTCAACGAAGTTAGCGGAGACCCCGAAGAAAAGAAACCCTCAAAGGCCTTTGTAGGGTTCCAGATCACAGACCCTAAACGCCCCAAACCCTCAAAGCCAAGAACTGATCCAGAGTCGCTCCGCCTTCAGGGCCGACTGGCTGCTGAACCAGTTGGCCTCCGCCTCCTCGCCCAAGGGCTGCTCCTGCCTAAGCTCGTACCTGGAACAGGGGCTTGCTTTTTGGGGGCTTGCTCTTGGGGGCTTTAAAGGAATGTTTTGGGGGGCTCTCAGAGGCTTAACGGTTCCTAGGGCTGAAGGGTTCCTAGGGTCCTCTTTTGGGTGTTGTTAGAGCTTCCCGGGGCGTTCAGGGTTCTTAAGTTTCAGGGGCGCCCACTGAGTTCTACGTGTTGATTATTGGGGCCCCGGGCAACTCCGGGAGGATCTGCGACGAGAGGAGGTCGCGGATGCGGACCCGCCCCGTGCGCTTGGGATCCTCGGAGCGGCACCGCACACATATGCCGTCCCACATGACCTGCAGATGCATCCCTAGTTTAGGGTTTTAGGGTTTAGGGTTTAGGGTTTTGGGTTTTGGGTTTAGGGTTTAGGGTTTAGGGTTTAGGGTTTAGGGTTTAAGATTTTAGGGTTTAAGATTTTAGGGTTTCGGGTTTAGGGGTGTTCAAGCTTTCCTCAACCCTGACGCCAAGACCCCTATAACCCACCCTAAGCCCTAAATCCCAAAAAAGTCCGCCCTAGCTTCTCATGGCGACATCCAGCGATTGGCATCGGGGCCGCGGCCAAGAAGAAAAAGAACTTCCGCACAGCGGTGAAGACGTAGAAGGGGTAGAAACTCGGAGGGTTTAGGGTTCAGGGCTGAGGCGAGGGTCTCGACGTCTAGGGTTTAGGTAAATTTTGGAGTTCTGACAGCAGTCCGAAGAAAGCTAGGAATACCTCAAACAAGGCTGTAACCAGTCATGACTTTGGCTAGGATTCAGGGTTGAGCGAATAGGGTTTTGGGATCGAGAGAGGGCCAACAGATGTTCTTCGGGCGACCCCAAGACACTGTGGAAGCTTTGCTTCAAAGCCTACAAACCCTAACACCTCCCACAAGCGGCCAGACTCTCCACCCCTGCCACCCCAAAGCCACAAAAAAAACACTCCACCCCTGAGGGTGCGACTCCTCCTGTAAGGACTTCAGCTGCGGCCTCAGAGCCAGGGGGTGGGGGAGCGCAACTCTTTGGACGAGGCTTGTGGTGGGGTGGGGACCTTCGGGGCTTAAGGATTGAAGGTTCGAGGGTCTAGGGGGAGTCTGGGGTTGAGGGGTCGAAGGGTATTCAAACCACCTTGAGGAACGACGCTCTTAATGCCTAGCCCGAACCAAAGGCTTTAGGGTTTAGTGTTGACAGGAATTGGGCCTTTTGGGCATGTTTTGCCGTTTTGAGGTTTTTGGGTCCTTGTGCTATCTTGTGACCTCCTCAATCCCTGTCTTGGTCTGGGGCACCAGGAAGCGAAGCCCCTGAAGAGATAAAACCTAAACCCTGGGCGGCCGCCACAGCTGCTGCCTTTTGCTCGCACCTCATGCCATCACCTCACCAGCTGGGAGGTCATGCGCCGCCGTAGGAGTGATCAATGCTCTCGGCAGCTTGCTCGCGACTCTGCGCAGCCTCGATGAACTCTTTGGCCGCAGACAACCCACGGCGTACGAACACCCTGATACCCTCACACAGAAGCTCTGGCTCTGCCTGCCGGACCGCTGCCACCATAGCACAATCGAAGCCAACCCTCTCAGCAACCCCCCCGATCTCCTCAACGGAAAGCTCGGACTGCAATGCGGCTGGGAAGCCCAATCCAGCCTCCAAATGCTTTGCAATCGCTTCATCCTTCAGGCCACCACATCCACCTGGCAGAGCTGCTCTTAGAAGGTCTGCCCGATCCAACCGAGACGTGCTTGTTTTCACACACCAATCCAGCACGGATCGCGTCATCGAGCTCACCACCAACAACTTTTCGTAAGGGAAGCGTCCGAAAGGAGGCACCACTGCCTTTGGTACCGTGACTGTGCTGGGCTTGGGCCTGCCTCTTGAGCTCCCATCGAAGCCGATCGCTCCGCTGCCGAGCTTCAGCTTGGCGTAGTCCCACAATAGCAGGCACGTGCCGAAGTCGCGAGATGAAGGCGCGAAAGACGAGGGTCCCAAAAGACCTGCGAGCTCGTCATCCGAAAGCTCCGCACGACCGGGGGATGCTACTATCGAGTTCATGCTGGGTATGAAGCTGAAGCGATGCAATGGGGCCAGGGGCCAAACAACTTGAATGACATCCATCGCCACGTTGCAGACGATGATGAGACGTCCACCTACAACGAACTCTTCCTGATCAGGATCAACGACCTTCACGTCGTTGATGTCGGCGCCAGACAGCGTCAGACTTCGCACACGCTCGCCGGTTGACAAGCTCATGGCAGTCAACCTGTCCTCAGAGACTTCGCAACACAGCAATAGATCATCCTGAAATTCTTTTGACCGAAGCACGGCAAACCTCTCCGCGCTCCAAGGAAAGGAAGCTTGGGCAGCATTGAAGGACTTGCCGATGGCATGCCCGGTCTGCTTCTGCACGACGTGAAGGCATGCGTCAGCAACAACGTGTTGTTTCTGCTTAAACTCGGTGTAGAACAAGGCATCACTAGAGGGCATCAACGCCAATGAGCAGAACTGTGAACTTGTCTTCAGATTCCACAACAAGGTAAGTGTGTTCCGGTGCTTGCTGAATGAAAGGATCTCGAAGTACGTCAGCACCAAGCAGCAGAGACTGCTACTTGAACGTTCGTCACAATCGATGGCCAGGTCAACCCAGCTGAAATCACATTCAGCCAGCTCGCTAGGCTTACTTGAGCAGACCTTCTCATGGCAAGTGTCCCAGAAAACAAGGGCCTTTTCCGCCTTGTCCAGAACAACATAGCCACCTCCGCACTCATTGGGAACAGCTTCGACAACGAGCGGCTGCCAAGAACAACCCCTGTGAACTTCTTGAGCCACTTGTGGCAACGGCATGTCCAAGTACGCATTGGACTCCTCCTCATCGCTGTCGTTGTCGGAATTGAAAAGGTTACCATGGCGCATGAATGTCACCGAACTGCCAGCACTGCCAGTACGCGATGCCTCATCGTCGCCAGATCCGGCTGCAGCATCTTCGCTGGAAGTTTCGGCACCTTGCAGACTGGCACTGCCGGCATGCGATAGCCCACCGTTATCAGATTCAGCAGACGCGGGGCTCACTGCCTCATCCAACGAAGATTCAACCTCTTCGAGCACGTTCATGTAGAGGCGGTGGCATGCCCACCAGAAAGGTGGCAGGTTGATGCTGCTGCCCATTGGTTCTGCGTCGGCTGTAGCTTCGAGACATTCCAACCCCCTTACCTGTTCGTGGATGGATCCGCGCAAGCGAAGCATGTCTTCAGCACTTGCCAAAGCAGTGGCCATGTCCTTGACATCCTTCGCGCGCAACGGGGCGATGGCAGCTTGCGCACGCTGCAAGGCTTTTGCAGCATCTGTGCCAGCGTTGAGCTCAGCATAGAACTTCTGGGCGACCAGCAAGGCACAAGCATCGCCAACTGGCCAACCAGTGCAAACAACTCTCGCGGCACGGGCTCCTGAGATTGAGCGCACCACAATGCTCCCCTCCCGGCAGGCCTGCGTCGAGAAAGCTCCCGTGTTGCATCCAGAAAGGAACACTGTGTCGATGAACTCCGGAAAGGCTGCAGCGAACCTCGACACAGGAAGCGCATCACCATGTGCCAAGAGAAAGGCCGAGTTGTCCGAGCTCTGCTCGTCGCAGTGAAAGTGAAGGCAGAGGTGCAAGTTGAGAGTCGTCACTAGCTGATCCATGACACGTGAGAGACCTGCCACCTGACGAAGCGACGCCGATGCCCCGCTCAACGCTACAAAGGGACTTGACAGCTGCTCAGCGACTGTGGATGCCTCACAATCTGCAAAAGGCAGATCGGGCATATCATCGGAGTCACCAGGAGCCCTTGCAGCGGTTGGGTTGGAGATGATGGCCGTTGCCTTCTTATGAGGCGACTTCAAACTTGGCTTCGGCTGAATCGACATCTCGACCAAGGAGTTGGCATAAGTCACAATCTTTGACAGGAAAAGAGGCTCCTTTCCGCACAGAGGCAAGGCGTGCATTGGCACGTCAGCCAGAGCCCCACTAACAACAAACACTAGACGGTCAAACTCCCGCACTGACTGCAGCGTGCCCTCTAACCTTGCAGCTACTTGTTCGAATGCGGACCTCCACTTTGAACGTGGGGTCCACATCCGTCGGCAAAGTTGCCCACAGCTCTCAATTTCGCCCACGTCCACCTCCACCAGCTGGTCAACGAGCAGAAATGCCTGGCTTGAGAAGATGCAAATACGCACTGCCTCCTCGGCCTCCTCAGAATGGAGACAGTACACCAGCGCGAGGTCCTGCGGCAAGGCTCGAAGACATCCGCAAAGGTACGACCTCACCCTTTGCTTCTCCACAACTCCATCGGATCTTATTGGCACGTCGATAGAGTCAGCAACGTCAGACATGTCAAACTTTGGATCAGACTCCTTCCACAAGCGAAGTCGCTTTGCCGACCTGCCAATAGTTTCGATGGAGGCGGCGCCTTCATCACACTCAACCAGAGCACCAGGATAAGTGTACCGCCACCGATTGACCGCGACAAACCTCTCGCAAGAGGTCACTTCGTGGTCAACCACATCCTCTGGCAACATCTCGGGCAGGGGAGAGACAGCCTGTGCAGCCATTGGAGAGGAGCACAGCCCTGCTTGTCTTGAAATGCCTGAGGTGACATCTGTTCTGCTCAATGGCACTTGTCTCGTCGCTTCAATGTGTCCTATTCTCACTGAGCTGTAACCGCTGGTTGGGAGATGTTAAGCAATACAAACATCCAAAATGGCCCGATCCAACAAGGCAAGGCTGATACACATGTGCTGCATGTGGTTTGCACTCTGTGGTCGGCAGTGGCGAAGCAAGCCTTGCCTCGCCTCCCCTCCACTCCCCTGCCCTCCACTCCATTTCTGTCAGTGTCCCTGTCCCCCCCTATCCCTGTCCTGTCCCTGTCCCCATCTGAGCCTCTTGCTTCTTGTTCTTCTTCTGCTGCTGCTTCGTCGTCTTCTTCTTCTTCTTATTCTGCTTCTTCTTCTTCTTCTTCTTCTTCTTCTTCTTCTTCTTCTTCTTCTTCTTCTTCTTCTTCTTCTTCTTCTTCTTCTTCTTCTTCTTCTTCTTCTTCTTCTTCTTCTTCTTCTTCTTCTTCTTCTTCTTCTTCTTCTGCAGGGCATTGCCCTTCTTTCTTTTCTTTCGAAGGGCATAGGGGGACGAACCCGCAGGCGTCATCGCCCGCCCTGTATTCGGAGCGGTTCAGATGTTTGGCTGAGGTCACTTCTTGCCGCTCGTTCGTTGTCCCCTCTCTCTCCTTCGCTCTCTCCCTGTGTCTTGCTGTGTCTGTGCCATTATGAAGGTATGATGCATGAGGCTGACAGCTGACATTAGATGAAAGGACTACAAGCAATGGCCAATAGAACCAGCAACAAATTGGACACGGCCACGCACACCTCCAGAATGCACGCACACAAAGCACACGCATGGGTGGGGACAACACACGCAGTGGTGTGACATGCCATCAAGGAGGTGTACCCTGTGGATGTCCCTCAACCCTATGTCATCTCCGCCGGTCTCCCAAAGCTGAGCCCCACTCAGCGTCGGGATCATCTCGAAGATAAAGTTCTCCATGTCCTGCGGCCAGGGTTAGGGTTCAGGGTTCAGGGCTTAGGGTTTGGGTTTTGGGTTTAGGGTTTAGGGTTTAGGGTTTAGGGTTTAGGGTTTAGGGTTTAGGATTTAGGGTTTAGGGCCGTTCAGGGTTTCACTCCACCTGGGTCTGCGGCTGCCCTCGCTGATCCCAGCAAAGCCATGTCTTGACTGTTTGCTTTTGATCAACAGCTAAGACCGCGAAACCATCACAAACCGAAACAACATGCAAGACACGTACACATATATATATATATGTATATATATACATGACAGGAAAGTAACACAGATGGGAACAAATCGAAATTTGAACCTTTCATTCACCACGCACCCGCGGCCTTCTCCCTGAGAAAGCCGCACCCCAGCGCGTCGTAGTAGCTAAGCTGCACCCTCGTCTGCTTGAGGTTCACCTGGCCATTCGTCGAGTTCTCCAAGCTTGGGCTTCCCTTTGGCTGAGGGGCTGAAGGATGTGGGTGGTCGTCAACATTATGATCCCTTTTGGGGAACCCTAAATAATTAGGTGCCGTACCATAAGAGGGATCCAGAAAGGGACCAGCATTTTGACAACCACCCATATCCCTAAACCCTAAACCCTAAACCCTAAACCCTAAACCCTAAACCCTAAACCCTAAACCCTAAACCCTATGTGGGTTCCCTGCCTTTCGCACCACGAAGGTGAAGAAGGGGACGATGGCGATGCAGCCGCTCTGGTCGCGCGGGAACTTCAAGAAGGTCCTGGGAGCTCCCACACACAAGGGAGGGAGGAGGGGGGGGGGGGGGGCCTAAACTAAACCCTAAACCCTAAACCCTAAACCCTAAACCCGGGGGTTGGGCATCCAGGCGACCTGGAAGCCTCAAACCATCTCACGCCATGCAACCTCAATCCCCAAACCCTAAACCCTAAAACCCGAAATCCCTCAACCCAAACGAGCCTTCAACCTTAAAACCTCAACCCCCCAAACAAACCTTCAGCCCTAAAATCCTCCACCCTGAAGCCCAACCAAACCTCAAGCCCTACAATCCTCCACCCCGAAGCCCAAACAAACTCTGACGCCGCTGGGCCCCCGGGCGTGGGAAGAAAGTACTGGCGGAAGCGCTCGCCGCGCCCCAGCAGCTCCTGCTCAAGCTTTTCAAAGGTCTGGTTTCGGGTTTAGGGCTTGGGGTTTAGGGCTTAGGGTTTAGGGTTTGGGGAGGGTTAAGGGTTCAGAATTCAAGGTTTAGGGTTTAAGGTGCGCCACATAAGCACCCTACGGCGTCTTAACGGGTAGAACCAACCACCAGCTTGTGGATATCCTTGTTGGTGCACACCGAGAATCCAGAGAAGAACAAAGGGGCCCAGAAAAGGAGGAACTGCCGCCTAACATGAGGGCTTTGGTGTCTTGCAAAGGCTTACCTATGGGGGTAACAAAATGGGGCTCAGGGCAACGTTTAGGGCTTAGGGCTGTGTAGGGTTTGGGGAGTTTTGGGATCTAGGGTTCGGATTCTAAGGGATTCTGGGGGTTTAGGGGGTTGAGGGATCCCAAGGCCTTGCGTATCTTGCAGAAGCCGACATAGTCGATGACCTGGACGCCGACAAAAGGGAGTTTAGGAGGGCTTTCCGAGGCTTTGAGGGGGCTTCTGAGGGTTTATAGGGCTTCGGGAGGATTCCAGGGCTTGGGGCTTGAGTAGGTGGCTTTTGTCACTCTCAACCCTAAACCCTAAACCCTAAACCCTAAACCCGAAACCCTAAACCCTAAACCCTAAACCCGAAACCCTAAACCCTAAACCTGAAGGGTCTCGGTCGACCCACCACAGTTGGCGCGAAGCCTCCACGTCCGACTGCCCCTCGAGGGTCTCGCGGCGCCGGCGCGCCTGCTCCTGCATTGTAGGGTGTTAAGGGTATGGGGTTTAGGGTTTGGGGCGCGCCTGATCCTGCACTTTGGGGTTCTATGGTTTTCAGCGTTTGGGGTTTAGGGTTTCGGGTTTAGGGTTTTAGGTTTGGGGTTTGGGGTTTGGGGTTTAGGATTTGGGGTTTAGGGTTGAGGACTTGGGGTTTAGGGCTTGGGATAGCTCATCTCTTATAGAATTTGGGCATGTAAGCCGTACGTCCCTACCAAACCTGAAAGCCTGGACGAGCAACCGCTTCAACGTCTGAAAGTTGGTCCCTGAAGCTTTCTGAGAGCTGTGTTGCATAACATCCTCTGCAACCCACTTTCAACCCCAACCCAAAGAAGAAAAAATGCAAAACCACCACAAGGGCCTAGGTTGTTGGGGGGTTTTCGGGCTTCCGGACCCATGGCGTGAGAGCCTTCAGCAAGACCAAGATCATGTGGAGGTCCTGCAGCACAAACACCCCCAAACTCTAGACCTTCCACCCCTAAAACCCTAAACCAAACTCGCAAATTTGGGGGGGGGGGGGGGTTGGTAAGGCCACGGTTGAGGGGTCCTGGGCCCTGTGACTCTGACGGAACGATGGGGACTCTCGGGCTTCTCCTAAGGCGGTGTAGGGTTTCTTGTAGCGCTTGTAGGGCTTAGGGTTTAAGGATCGGGAGCAGAGACTTGTGGAACTGCGAGAAGCTCGACTCCCTCTGAACCCCTGACCCGCAAGCCTATGAAATCACAACCTGCCACCCCAAACCGTTAAAACACCATCCAAGCCCAAGCCCTACTCACCTTTGAACCAGGACCCTCTACGAGGCACACGATATGGTAAGACTCCTTCTGCATTACCTGCAAGAAGCAGGGCTGAAAGTAAACTACAGCACATGTAGCATCATGGTCAAACTAGCCGGCCGTCAAGCCAAGCTGGCCAAACGAACTTTTAAGTCACAAGAGGTTAGGTCAGGAAAGACAGTCACGGTATGGAACATCGATGCCTCGAAGCGGGGTGTTAGGGCTTAGGGTTGTTTCTCCCTAAACCCTAAACCCTAAACTCTAAACCCTAAACCCTAAACCCTAAACCCTAAATCCCAAGACCCTAAACCCTAAACCCTAAACCTTACCCCCAAGCAAATGGCGGAGCCGTCCTCTTCGTCAAGGAGCTCGCGGGAGCTCTTGCGCTGCAGGAGGCGGCTTCCTTGGCGAAGGGATGAGAGCCCCATCCCTCGCGGCGTAGGGCTTTGAGGGGTTTGGGGGCCTTTTAGGGTTTAGGGCTTAGGGTTTTGAGAGTTTCGGGCTTTTAGGGTTTAGGGTTAAGGGTTTGAAGTTTGAGGGTTGAGGGTTGAGGGTTTGGGGTTCACGAACTATGGGCCCTTTAATGTTTAGAGATTTCGGGTTGGGGCGTAGAGGCTTATTTAGCCTGAGATCCTCCTACCCTCCTTGAAGGAACAAAGCCTTTAATCGCCCTAAAACTCTAAAACCTTTAAACTCCCAACTCCGACCACCAAAAAGACTCATCTGCAGGCATGGGCGACGGGGTTTGAGGTTCAGGGTTCAGGGTTTCAGGTCTTCAGTGTTCGGGGGTTCATGGTTGGGGGAATTCTTACCCTAAGCCCTAAACTTGTCTGGTTTGGGGTTTAGGGCTTGGGGCTTAGGGCTTAGGGTTTAGCCCAGAGCCCAGACCGTCCCCTAAGCCGCCCCGCGCGCTTCGCGCAAAACGCGTGGCCGCAAGCTGGTCGACTCGTCCAAGGGCGCTGCCTGGCCGCCACTTCGGCTTGGGCTTGGGTTTAGGGCTCAGGGTTTAGGGTTTAGGGATGGGGTTTGGGGTTTAGGGTTTAGGGTTTAGGGTTTAGGGTTTAGGGTTTAGGGTTTAGGGTTTAGGGTTTATGGTTAAGGCTTTGGGGTGTAGGGCCTGACGACCGGAAGGGGTGTTGTGAAATCACGCAAGCTTTGGGGGTCTGGGATTCTAAGCCCTGCACCCTGGACCTTGTGGGTTTGTGAGCTTTGGGGCTTGGGGGTTCGGAGGTGGTGTACCTCCGGGACGCTCCTCCGCCTAGGGGATTCTCAGCTTGAAGCCCTAAACCTAAACCCTAAACCCTAAACCCTAAACCTCTTTGAGCTTCAAAAAGTCGGGACCACACCCGCAACCTTAAGAATCTCAACGCCTGCAGACCTACGGACATGTAGGCTGAGAGCCAAAAAACCCCTAGGATTAGGGTTTAGGGTTTAGGGTTTAGGGTTTAGGGTTTAGGGTTTAGGGTTTAGGTAAGCCACAAACAGACGGCTTGGGTTTACGGCTTCGAGTTTCGGGGCCCTCTTGAGGTGAGGGCCCCCCTTGAGGCCAAGCCCTGGCCTTGCGCTCGTAGAAGCGCGGAATCGACCTGTTGCGGGGCACAGCAACTTGGGGTTTAGAGTTAGGGTTTAGGGTGTAGGGTGTAGGGTGTAGGGTTTAGGGCTTAGGGCTTAGGGCTTAGGGCTTAGGGCTTAGGGCTTAGGGCTTAGGGCCTTGGGGTTTTAGGTTTACAGCAAGCTCCTAAATGTTGGAACTTTACGAAGCCACGTGCGGCAACCCCCAAGTCATCAAGAGGGACGCCCTCCCCAACTCCCCTCCAACTCTCCTGGGGTTTAGGGTTTTGGATTTAGGGTTTCGGGTGTAGGGTTTAGGGTTTCGGGTGTAGGTTTGGGGTTTCGAGTTTAGGGTTTAGGGTTTAGGGTTTAGGGTGTAGGGGTTAAGGCCCCCCCAATCTCGTCGCCTTAGGGAGGGGCAACGCCGCTCCTCCTCTTGCCGCTCCAGCTCCTCGCGTCGCTGTCTCTGGCAACCCCCAAATAAAAATAATAATAATAATAATAATAATAATAATAATCATCATAATCATAATCATAAGAATAAGAATAAGAATAAGAATAATAATAATAATAACCACTAGTTTAAGGTAAGGAGTTTAGGGTTTGGGGGGTTTAGGCCAGAAGGCGTTAGGGTGGCTCAACAAGGAAACAATTTTTCCGGAGCCAGAGCGCAACCCTAAACCCGAAACCCGAAACACCCTAAACCCTCCGGAGACCCACTGGGGTGAGTTGTCCAGCAGGTTTGGGGGGCAGGCCCTCAACCCGAAGCCGTAAACCTTCAAACCCCTCCCCCAAGACATGAGGAGCCCCTACACGTCCTGGATCTTTTGAAACTCAGCCTCCTGCAAGGGCTCAAGACAGGTTTGGGGTTTAGGGTTTGGGGTTTAGGGTTTAGGGCTTAGGGTTTAGGGTTCAGGGTTTAGGGGGTTCAGGGCGTTGGGGTGTTTTGGGTTTTTTGGGGCCCTTGGCCCTGGGTGGTTGGGGCCCTGCGCCCGTCCTCTGCGCCTTGAGGACTTGGCACTTGTCTCTCTACAATGGACGCGGGGGAACTCCGAAGCCCAACGTCAAAGCCCTAAACCACCCGCGACAGCGACAAAAACTGCAAGAGCTCCGACCACACAAATTCTCTCGAGAAAACGTCTTGGCTCTCTGGAACGGTCTACAAAGGTATGGAACGAATCAAGTCAAGACATGAACGGCTTAAGTCTTTAAGTGCTCTGCGAAGAAGATGTAGGCCAGTTTTGGGAGGGAGGGCGGGTGTTGCGTTTTGGGGAGATGTGGGGCTTTGAGGCCCTACCATGGGTAGTCATGACCCCAAACTAAGGCTAGAAGTAGCTGCTCCTGTAGATACCCTACTTGAAACCACCAAAACCTCAACCCTTAGACCCGCCAAACCCAAAGACCCTAAACCCTAAGCCCTGGACCCTAAACCCTAAACCCTAAACCCTAAACCCTAAACCCAAAGACCCCAAACCCTACGCCCTAAACCCTAAACCCTCCAAAAAACGCGGTCTCCAGGCCTCCAGAAACTCCATGTCGTCATCATCCGGCATGTCGTGGCGGCTGTTGTAGCCTCGCAGCTTAGGTTTCGGGTTTAGGGTTTAGGTTTAGGGTTTAGGGTTTAGGGTTTAGGGTTTAGGGTTTAGGGTTTAGGGTTTAGGGTTTAGGGTTTAGGGTTTAGGGTTTAGGGTTTAGGGTTTAGGGTTTAGGGTTTAGGGTTTAGGGTTTAGGCTTCGGGTTCACAGTGGCGAAGCCAAAGCCACTAGGGGCAGCTGGAAAAACCCGGAATCCAGAAAGAATACGCACGACCTCAACTTTCACAGCCTCTCCAAAAACACGGCAACGGACCCCGAAACGACCCGTGCGTTAGCAGGGGTACGCACGACCTCAACTTTCACAGCCTCTCCAAAAGCACGGCAACGGACCCCGAAACGACCCGTGCGTTAGCAGGGGTTGATTTTTAGGTATTTTGGTAGTTGTTCCGAGGGAAAACGACGATTTTTTGGCTTGAGATTGCTTTGGGGGAAGGGCTAACCTCGCACACTTGCCCAAGTGTTTGAGCCTTTCTTTTCTGAAGTTTGTAACTGTGGGAAGCTTGTTTTTGTGCAATTACCGAGGCGAAAACCACGTTTTGGTGTAAGGTCTGATGGTCGTTCGCAAACGCGTCTTTACGGTTTTCCGGATAAAATGGGATTTTCTCAATTGTTTGAAGTCCAGGGTTTCTCATGGTTTTCGAACGCATCATAGTTTGCGAAGATTTGTGGCCGCGGTCTTGTATGTTGTAGAATCCAGCAAAAACGCTGTAAATAGCAGTCTTTGCGGCATGTTCGCAAAAAGGCATGAATAGTTCTGGTTGCGGAAACATCAAACGTACTCTTGCAATATATTTCTGTACAATGTAAACACACTGAACATTCCAGTGTTGTGGTAATATGCATATTCGCAGAAGGACAATGCGCCTTGTCCCAGAAACGTCAAACATCCTGGTGCAGCATGTTGCCAAAACGATGTAAATACCGGTGTTTTGTTGGGCATGGTTACAGGAACATGGTCGTAACCAACCCCCCCCCCCCCCCCACCAACCCCACCCCCCCCCCACCCAGCCCCCAAACCCCACCCCCCCTGCCCCAAAATCCGCGAAGAACCCCAAAGCACCTGAAAACAAGCAAAACCCGCGGGTCCATTGGCAGTGTGTTAGCAAAAGCACCCCCACCTTACTTGCAGGTTCTCGCAGGGGATGCTGGACATTCCAAACACTGTAAGAGCTGCGTTCAAAATGCTGGGCTGTTTCTACCAGAACCTCCCGATCACCCAGGACCCCTCCCAAAACAGCAGAGGCTCCATGTTAAACATCACACTCCCAAGCCCACAAGCCCGTAAACCCCAAAGCCTCAAAAGCTATAAACCCTGCAAACCCTAGAAATCCTACAAACCCCTACAAAACCCTACGAAACCCTGCAAATCCCTACAAAACCCTGCCAGCGCCAAACGCCCAAAACCTCAAACACTCAAGCCTCGACCCCAGAAGACCCGCCTCGGAGCCGCTGCACGGCGCCCTGCAGGGTCTGCGGCCCGCGACGAACCCTTGGGGGCGCGGAGGCTTTTGGGATTTTGGGGTTTCGGGTGGGGGCTTAGGGGTTGGGGGCTTTGGGGTTTTGGGGGTTTTGGGGGGTTAGGGGTGCAGGGGTTTAGGGGTTTAGGGGGTTTTGGGGTTTCGGGGCGGGGGGGGGGGGGAGGGTTTCCAAGGGTGTTTCGCTTTACGCCTCTGCCGGCGTTAAGCTTCTTTAGGGGCGTAGGGGCTCAGGGTTGCTAAGGGATTTCGATGGTTTGGAGGTCAAGGTTTTTCGAAGGATGTCCGATAGCCTTGCACCCTTAAATCCCAAACCCTCGACCCTGAACCCTAAACCCCTAAACCCTAAACCCTGAACCCTAAACCCCAAACCCTAAACCCTGAACCTTAAACTAGCGGGGAGTATTATAAACCCCCAAACCTCAACGAACCCCCAACCCTCGACCCCTCAATCCTAGCTGCAGCTCTCCGATATGGCGTCGCATGGGACAATATATGGATTTAGGGTTTAGGGTTGAGGTTTGAGGGTTGAGGGTTTTGGGTTTAGGGTTTAGGGTTTGCAACCCCAAGCCCAGCGTTCGGCAACATTCCCGCCCGCAAAGCCCACACACATGCCAAGCGTCGGAAGCAAAAGAAGCCGCTCTACTCCCTAACTCCCCTAAACACTAAGAGAGGATTCACGGTTTGGGGAGTTTAGGGCGTTTAGGGAGTTTAGGGTTTAGAGTTTGGGGGTTTTTGGTTCTGAAGAGGCGACTGGACTCGTACGTGTGAGGGCCCGGCATGCTGTCATCCACACGGAAGGTCCCGCTGCGCTCGTCCCCAACCAGGACGCGGCCAAGGATTGAGGGGGCGAGATTTACCTACCCTGTTAATAATTGGTATCCTGTTCTCTACGGGTACCTTGGGTTTCCTGGGTCCGCTGGGGGGGGCCGAGGAGGCCCAAGCGCGGCGGTTGCGCGCGCAAGGCCCTCGGGGCTGGGAGGAGCTTGCGAGCTCGCGAGCTCTGGGGTTCCAGCTTTTGGGTTCGAGTCTTCTTGGGTTGTCTGAGTCTTCACCTGCTACACGCAGCTGCCCTTGCTTTGCTTTGGCATTTCTGCTCTCCTGACTATGCATGACGCTGATGGAGCCACAGAGATCAGACCGGCCCCCAGGCGCGATGCAGATAACCACGACCTACTGGCTCTTCATAGCTGTCTTGCTTTGGTTCAACTTGAG
Organism: Symbiodinium natans; assembly: GCA_905221605.1. Lineage (NCBI taxonomy): Eukaryota > Dinophyceae > Suessiales > Symbiodiniaceae > Symbiodinium > Symbiodinium natans. The sequence continues at coordinate 535,367 of CAJNDS010002116.1, read as the reverse complement.
TGAACATGACAATTATGATAATTTTGGTATTCATGATGAATTTCGATGTCTAGGGATGCTTTTTTATTAGGACCCTTTATTAGGGGCTCTCATTCCCTACTAAGAACCAGTTGGACCTACCAAGGAAGTGGGCCCGAAGGTATCCACATCTTCGCCTCCTAGACGTACCCGCCCTCTACCCTCAGACCTACGCAGAAAGGAACCCTGAACCTGCCAAAGCCCTCCGCCCTAACCAGAAAGAGTGACCCGGGCAAACCTGGAGCGCAAGCCTAGAACCCCTCAACACGAGTTTAGGGTTTAGATACTTGCTGCGGTCCCCTACCATGAAAAACCCTAAAAGCGACTTCCGCACAGGGTCTCGTATAATTACGCCCGTAACCTCTGCACGCCTGGTTTGAACAACACCTTGAACCCGCGGAACCCGAAGCCTAAACCCTGAAAACCCTTGCAACCCTTATAACCCTTAAAACCCTTAAAACCCTTAAAACCCTTAAAACCCTTAAAACCCTTAAAACCCTGAAAACCCTTAAAACCCCCTTAAAACCTGTAAAGCCCTGAAACCCTTACAACCCGTAAAGCCATTAAAGCTCTGCCAGGCCTCAACCTTCCGTGCTCTCTGCTGTAAACAGAAGGGGTCGGAAGAATTACTAGCAGCATCCCCTTAGGGTCCCCTCTCTACTTCCACCCCCGATAATAACCCCCCAAAACCCTATTCTCATTATTCAGGCCCCTATAAATTGTACCTATAACAACCCCCCCCCCCCCCCAAAAAAAAAAAAAAACCTATTCTAATTATGCAGGCCCCCATGTAACCCCACCTTGGCCCTCGCCACATCCAGGCGGCCTTGCTTTAGGCCGATACCTCCGCAGTGTTGAGGCTCGGGCGAGTCTAGTTCAGGGTCTGGGGCTTGGGGTTTAGGGCTTCGGGCTTATTAAGGTTTAGGGTTTAGGGCTTAAGGTTTAGGGTTTAGGGTTTAGGGTTTGGGGTCTGGGTGCGATGAGCGGGGGGAAGTAGTTTAGGAGACTTGGGTCTGCACAAGGCGGCAGGCGAAAGAAACGAGAATTCGACTTCGACAGCACGGGGCGGGAGGGGTGAACACTTTGGGCCCCTAAACCCTAAACCCTAAACCCTAAACCCTAAACCCTAAACCCTGAACCCTAAACCCTAAACCCTAAACCCTAAACCCTAAACCCTAAACCCTAAACCCTAAACCCTAAACCCGAAGTTGAACCAGGCTTAGGGCTTGGCTTCAGGGAGGACATGGGAGCTGGGGCTTGACACATTGAGCCCGACACACCGACACCCCCCTAAGACCTGTTTGGTTTAGGGGTTTAGGGTTTAGGGTTGAGGGTTAGGGTTTAAGGTGTAGGGTGTAGGGTGTAGGGTGTAGGGTTTAGGGTTTAGGGTTTAGGGTTTGGGGTTTAGGGTTTAGGGTTTAGGGTTTAGGGTTTAGGGTTTCGGGTTTGGGGTTTGGGGTTTAGGGTTTAGGGTTTAGGGGCTAAGGGTGGATTAGGTGAATGGGAAATATGGTTATAACCTTGTTGAGGGCACCCTTAGACGGTCTAGATTAGGGGTCGTAAACCCCCATATCTCTCTCCATGAACCTCCCAAATACTGTAAACCCGGAGTTGGAGGCTGTTCTCAGCTCCTCGCTCTTCGTATCCGCTCTTAGCAAGGCATGCGACGAGGGTCTCTGCATCCCTAAGCTATGGAAGGCCCCCCCCCCACACAACGAACCTGGGCGTAGAAGAAGAAGATAGGGTAGTGCTGGCTATCAAGACCCCCCCAGATCCGTAAGTCTGCTGAGGCCGGGGACCCTTGAACTAAGCACCCCTTAGGGGAGGTAAGCTGGAGCCGAAAGTCACAGGGCGCTGGCTGCACATGGGGAGGGTTTGGGTTTGGGTTTAGGGCTCGGGGTTGACGAGCTTAATGTTTAGTCTTTCTGCCACACTGGGCAACATCGGGAGAAGGGTGGTGGTGGTGATGGTGGTGGTGGTGGTGGGAGCCAAATGCTGAACTACAGGGTTTAGGGCTTAGGGTTCAGGCCAGTTCATTGTAGCCCCGAAGCCTCCCGCCTAGAATGGTTTCGGGCGAGTTTGGGGGACCCATGTAGAGCTCAGGATTTGCAACCCCCCTTAGCCCCCAAACCCCTTGAAGCCTTCAGCGGTTTAGGGCTTCAAGTCTTAAGCCGATGGAAACTCGGATGCCCCGGCGGCTGTTTTCCCACAAGATGCCGCGCGCGCAGGCGGTCGAGGTGAAGTGGCACTACTTCGGATCTGGGCCTTCGCGTGCCCACACCAATGGTGCCCTGCATTCTCTCGGTCCTTCCATGGAGGCCCTAATGTATTTTCAGCTACCTAGCTGCTTGGACGTATGATACTGGTAGTAGCAGTTCCTCAGGGCCTCGGAGGCTTAGAGTTTGGGACTTCGGGCGGGGGTGGATTTCGGAATTCTGCGGGCTGTAGGGTTGACAGGACCGTCAAGAGGAGACCCTTCAGCTCGCGGTCGCAATCCGAAGAGGAGCCCGGGTCAAGGACCCTGGCGGCTCCCCCTTTCACCCGCTGGCCGGGGACGAGCCAGGGCGCTTGTCTGTGGGGGGTTTGCGGCGGTTTGGAGTTTAGGCTTTGTGGTTGGGTTTAAGGGTCAGGGTTTGGGGGTTCAGATTTTGGGGTTCAGGGGCAAGGGGTTCTGGTTCAGGGGAATGAGGCTCTGTTAGGCTTTCGGGTTTCAGCTTTTATGTTTTGAGGGTTTAGGGTTTCGGGCCCTCCTCATCCTTTTGCTCCCCACAGCCGGCGGTGCCGTTAGCTTTGGGCAGTCACCCCTGTGCTCCCGCGGAAGGCCTCGCTAGCGGCTTAAGAATGGTCACTTAAGGCTCCAGGCTTGGTAGGGTTGGGCTCTAGGGCGGTACGAGTAAGCCCGCCACAAGCAAAACACGGCAAAAAGGATCACAACTCCGCTGTCAGGGGATGCGCCGCAGCCGTGGCATTCAGACCTCCGCCGAAGCCGAAGCTGGCGAGGACCATGCCTCCGGTGGGGGGGGGGGGGCCTGAAACCCAAAAAAACCCAAATCCTAAACCCTAAACAATGGAATGAAGCACTACTCACTTGCGGCAACCTCATCCAGAAACCCTTGTACTACAATCATCTTAGACCCTAAATCTTAGACCCTAAACCCTAAACCCCACACCCCAAAGATGTGGCTTTCGGGTAAAACGAGTTTCAGGGCCTTGTGGATGCGCAACAACCCAACGCTAAACCCGAAACCCTAAACGCCAAGCCCCACATCCCAAACCCCGAAACCCCCCTAAACCCTAAATCCGAAACCCCTAAACCCTAAACCCTAAACCCCTAAACCCTAACCCCTAAACCCTAAACCCTAAACCCCTAAACCCCTAAACCCCGAAAGCCCTTCCCATCCAAGGGCCCGGACCCCAGGCTTGGCCGAATGCTGTCTGCCTCGGAGCTGCGCGACGTCTGATACGAGGGGGGCTCTTGGGGGTTTTAACGGTTTTGGGGTTTAGGGTTTAGGGTTTAGGGTTTAGGGTTTAGGGTTTAGGGCTTAGGGTTTTAGGTTTCGGGTTTTAGGTTTAGGGTTTAGGGTTTAGGGTTTAGGGTTTAGGGTTTAGGGTTTAGGGTTTAGGGTTTAGGGTTTAGGGTTTAGGGTTGAGGGTTTAGGGTTTAGGGTTTAGGGTTTATTGAAATTATTAAGGGTTCAGGTCCGGGGAAGTTTCGAGGAGTTTCGTTTTTGGATTTTTCTTAATAATTTCAAGTTACAGGGGGCTTGAGGGTTTGGGGTTTAGGGTTTAGGGTTTAGGGTTTAGGGTTTAGGGTTACCTCTTCTTTCTACAACGCCACCTTTGAAAGGAGCTGAGCCTGACGTGAAAAAGCCTTCCACTCGCTAACTCGCGGCAGCCCCTGTGCATGAAGGGGAATTTTACCACTTTCAAACGCTAATCAAACTTAAAGATCTTCATACCTTCCAACTGCGAACCCTGAAGTAAACCCCAAACCCTAAACCCTAAACTCTCAACCTTTGTTTCGAAGCCTGAATCCCCACACTCCGTCGAAGCCCCTCAAGGGTTCAGGACCTTTTGGCGCCCTTAGGGCCCTTGTGGGCCCTTAGGGCCCTTAAGGGCCCTTAGGGGCCCTTAAGGGCCCTTAAGGGCCCTTAAGGGCTCTTAGGGCCTCTTGGGCCTCCTAGGGCTTTTAGAGGCCCCTTAAGGGGCCCCCCCTTTCCTTTAGGGCCCGCACTCCGCAGACCGGTACCAGGTCCAGCCGAAGCCCACGGGCACGATGAGCGTCGCCGCCCAGATGCCCACGCGCATGTTCTGGGCGTGGGAGGAAAGGTGGGGGAGTTTCAGGTTTAGGGTTTGGGGTTTGGGGTTTGGGGTTTGGGGTTTAGGGTTTAGGGTTTAGGGTTTAGGGTTTAGGGTTTAGGGTTTCGGGCTTAGGGTTTATAAGGCTCAGGGCTTACAACTTCCGAAAAGTTCTAGCCCGAGGATTTAGAGTTTGAGGCTTCGGGGGGCTTCGTCCACGATTAGAAACTGAAACCTACAGCAAAACTCTTCGCTGACGGCTGCTCATGCACCTGCCGACGAGGAGTTGGCGACCCAAACACCCAAACCCCTAAACCCTAAACCCCAAACCCTAAAACCCGTAAATGCCCTAATCGGGGACACCTTATCCCCAAAGCCCGAGAACCGTCGGAACCCCCCCCGCTCAAAAACACAACTATAAGAAATGAACTCAAAACCCTTGTGTCCTAAAGCCCAAAACTTAAGCCGGGAAACCTACCCCCTGAACCTATAAAACCTGCACCCCAATAAGACCTTGACTAAAGGGGTATGAGGAGGGACCCCTTAGAAGGGACCCTGAATCTCATTCCCCTATAAAACCCCTATAAATGCCCCAAAAACCTTGACCCTATGTTTAAATTGTCATTATGATGATTCTTATTACTGTTTTGATTATTCTTGCTATTATTACTCTTACCAAAACTATTAGTACTACTACTATTCATAGAATTACTTTTACTTTTACTGTTGATACTACTACCTATATTATTATAGTTCCACCACCCCCCCCCTCCCTTCTCCCCCAGCGTGCCCGCTGCCACCGCGCGAGCCGCTGGGCCTCAGCCGGAGAGCCGCACCGGAATTCCAGGGCCCGAGGGGATTTAGAGGGTTTAGGGTTAGGGTTTAGGGTTTAGGGTTTAGGGTTTAGGGTTTAGGGTTTAGGGTTTAGGGTTTAGGGTTTAGGGTTTAGGGTTTAGGGTTTAGGGTTTCGGGGAGACCGCTCAACTTACAGCATTTTCAGGGTTGAGTGGGCTTAGGGGTTTAGGGCTCTTGATGGGCCTGCAGGGCGAAATCTGGGCAAACCAAAACCGTAGCTCAGCCCTTCAGTCCAGGCCTGGGGCCGAAGAACCTCTCAAGCCCCGACGCCCCAAAGCAGTTTTAGGGTTTGTCATAAAGCTTTGGGGTCCAAAGCCCTGACCTCAATCCCCTCCATCCTAAGTTCAAAGATCCCAAGCTTAGAGGCTTAGAGGTTTTGGGGTTTCGGGCTTGAGGCTTGTGAGGGCATGGCAGCAGCCAGGCATCAGAGGCGAAAGGGTACATGAGACGAACGTTCAGAACTTTGGGGGCTCTTGGGGTGTTGGGCTCTGAGCTTCGCACCCGCTTGAGTCGAAGCTGGTGTTCGACTGTTCTCTCGTGGCCTCACGTCCGGGCTTTGGGGGGTTTGGGGTTTAAACCCTAAACCCTAAACCCTAAACCCTAAACCCTAAACCCTAAACCCTAGGGCTGCCGGCTTCGGGGTGAGGATTTGGGATTGAGGGCCTCGGGGCTTGCACCAAGGCTCCGGGGTTGAAGGCGAGAATGTCACTTGGGCATCTCCGGTTTAGGGTTTAGGGTTAGGGTTTAGGCTATAGGATTGGGTTTAGGGTTGAAGGTTTAGGAGTGAGGGTTTAGGGTTTAGGGTTTAGGGTTTAGGGTTTAGGGTTTAGGGTTTAGGGTTTAGGGTTTAGGGTTTAGGGTCGAGGATTCCAGCGTTTAGGGCCTGCGGGGTCGACGGAGTTTAGGGGCTTCTTGGGGTGTTCGGCATCTGAGCCCCAGACCGGCGCCGAACCTTGCATCCACAGAGGCTGAGGGCTTAGGGAGGTTTAGGGTTTAGGGGTGTAGGGAGGCTTAGGGGGTTTAGGGGGTAGGAGGTTTAGGGCTTAGGGAGGGTTTAGGGTTTAGGGGGTTTAGGGTTCGGGGGTTTAGGGTTTAGGGGTCCAAGGGATGAGGAGTTTATAGGGGAGCTGGCGACTCGACGGTGCAACCCCTGCGACAGGCATTTTGAGACCTCAACATCTGAAGCCCCCCCAAAGCCCTTATGACCAAGCCCTCAGGCCACCAGCCTCCAATGCCTAATCGTCTCCTCAACCCTAAACCCCGAAAGCACTCAACCCCTCAACCGGCAGATCCCCAAACCCCAAACCCCCCAAACCCCGAAACCCCTAAACCCTAAACCCCTAAACCCCTAAACCCCTAAACCCCTAAACCCCTAAACCCCTAAACCCCTAAACCCCTAAACCCCTAAACCCCTAACCCCTAAACCCTAAACTCAAAACCCTAAACCCTAAACTCAAACGCTCTGATCAGCTATCCGTTTTCGAATCCCTGCCGATCGGCACCATCGGGTTTGCTCCAGGGCCGTGGCATCGGCGTCGCTAGCTCCAAGACCTTCCCGCGGGCAACAGACCCACCCAAAAACCGCTCAGGGGTTTAGGGTTTAGGGTTCAGGGTTTAGGGTTGAGGGTTGAGGGTTGACGGTTGAGGGTTGAGGGTTGAGGGTTGAGGGTTTAGGGTTTAGGGTTTAGGGTTTAGGGCTTAAGGTTTAGGGTTTAGGGTTTAGTCTACGGAGGTGATGTGGGATCGGGTCGTCTCCAGGGTGAAGGCTTAAGGGAGAAGCCGACCGGGGCAGCGATGTGAGTTCTGGCTTTCGGGGGATTCAGATTCAGGGCTCCGAGTGGGGTTTCGAAGTGGGGGTTTCCGAAATTGGGGGGGTACCCTATTGGGGTCCTCATGAAAAGGGAATCCTACCATTTGGGGGTCTAGCTTGGGGATCCCCTATGATCGTAAACCCCCAGGTAGGAGAGCCGTAGCTTCTTGTGAGTCAGATGCGGACAGCCGCATCTTTGGCCACACCTGAACCCTGAACCCTTGTTGGAGCTGTAGACGTCTGTCACTCTTCATCAGGAACTACCTTGGACCCTTAAGGTTGTACCCTTGGGTTTTGGGGGTTCCTTTTTAAGGATCCAAAAGAGAGTCTAAGGGCCATATTGGGAGTATTTTAAGGGGAACCTTTAGGGGTACAAGGCTTCCTGTATGCATCTCCCACGCTTGTAGATACACCATTGGACTTGTCCCCACCCCTCCCTAAACCTCCCCAAATTCTCCCAAAACCCCCAAACCCTAAACCCCAAACCGAAACATCTCACGCCGTTCAGGTGGTGGTGTCTGCGCCTGTGTCCACGCCTGACTGGCCTCGCTCCAGCGCCTCAGTTCGGGGGTTTAGGTTCGGATGGGGGCGGTTGGGGTTTTGGGGTTTGGGGGTCTTTGGGTGTTGGGGCTTGTGGTTTCGGATGGTTTCGGACGGGAGGGGGGGGGGGGGGTTGTTGTTGCTGAGTAACCCTAAACCCTAAACTCTAAACCCTAAACCAAACCCCAAACCCTTAACCCGCGTGCTAGCCGCGTGCCCCGCATTCACATGCACTTCTCAGCAGCCAAAGAAGGTTGCTTCCGGCGCTTCCGCGCTCTCCGGGATTAGGGTTTGGGGTTTTGGGAGAATGGGGTTCAGGGTTTAGGGTTTAGGGTTCAGGGTTCAGGGTTCAGGGTTCAGGGTTCAGGGTTCAGGGTTTAGGGTTTAGGATTTAGGATTTAGGGTTTAGGGTTTAGGGTTTAGGGTTTAGGGTTTAGGGTTTAGGGTTTAGGGTTTAGGGTTTAGGGTTTAGGGTTTAGGGTTTAGGAGGTGTGGGCTTTTGGGCTTTAGGGTCTTTACGGCTTCGTGGGCTCTAGGGCTTTAGAGTTTTCACCTACAGCCCAAAACCCTAAAACCCCAATAAAAACCCTAAAAAGCCCTGTAACCTAAGCCTCTCTGTTATTTTCAAGTGACTCTATTTGTACTCAAAAATATTCGTGGGTGTATATATAGGGTGTCCTTGGGGATACTCGTAGTTGTAACCATCTCTACCCTAAACCCTCCCAAAACCCTCGGCCCTAATAAGCCTGAAACTGCTCTCTCAACCCTCCACAGCCCAAACCCCTAAACCCTAAGCCCTAAACCCTAAACCCTAAACCCTAAACCCTAAACAAACCCTAAACCCTAAACAGCCCAAACCCCTAAACCCCCAAAACACCCTAGACGCCAAGCCGGAGTCCAACCCAAAAGCCCAGGGCCCCAAACTCCGAACCCTGTTTAATCCTGAATCCCTAAAATCCTAAAACCCCAAATTCCTAAAACTCTAGGCTCTAAGCCCTAAACCCCAAAACTCTACAGCCCTGAAGCCGTAAAGCCCTTAACTCTAAATCTAAGCCTCCCGGAAGCAAACCATGACCCCCAAAGAGGGCAGGCAGTGCTAAAGATTTAGGGTTTAGGGGGTTTAGGGTTTAGGGTCTAGGGTCTAGGGTTTAGGGTTTAGGGTTTCGGGTTTGAGTTTAGGGTTGCTCCAGGCTCGGGTGACTGCTTGGGGAAGTGTTACGGAAGGGATCGCGAAGGGGTCCCTCAACTAACTCAAGGCACTTCTGTCGCTCCAGGTTGTCTGCCAGACCTCGGCGGATCTAGTGCAAGGTTCAATGAGAGGGCTTAAGGTTAGCTAGGGCTTGGTTTCGGAACCCTCAAGGTTCAGGTTGAACAGAAAGTTGTCAAAGTGGAAACCGTAATTTGGGGGTTCAGGCTTAAGTTTTAGGGTTTCGGCTTCGAGTTCCGAACCCCGTTCTGAGAAACGCTTCCTCACGACACATGTCCAGACGCAGAAAGAAGCAAGTCACATCTGAAAAATGCCGAAGCCCCAATGTCAGACGCTCTTTCTCTGCACAAACTTCGGCTGTCGATTGCAGCAGTGCTGACACAGGCCCTATGGACCTCGAATGATGCCCTGCGCAGCAGCCATCGAAATCCCGCAGGACAAAACAGCTCACTTCATTGCCTTCATCGCTTTCATCGCCTGAAACTCTCACGAGACCGCTGCGTCAACCATGCTCAAGCAAGGCTCAAGCAAGCAGCGCAGACTCTGGAAAAGCATAGGCGCGAGCCTTCATCGCCTTCATGGCCTGGCATCACCACCAACCACGGGCACAAAGGCTCGAATCCCTCAAATGCCTTTACACCTCCTCCCTCACGAATGGGTAGCAGCGTTGCACAAAGCAGCAGGCAAGCCTTCATGGCCTTCATCGCTTTCATGGCTTTCATAGCCTCGCGCACCACGGGCCGACACGCGAAACCCTAAACCCTTCTTCAAAAATATTTAAACCGCACACCCTGAATCCTAGCAACAGGGCAACTCTACCAACCCCTTACAGGCTCTTAAATGGGAGATGAAAGCACTATGCCAGCTGCCTAGCCCCTTTTGGAGATGTTTATCGAAGGGATTCATGTACGCTGCCCATGTCCCCAAGTCCCCTACTAAGAACTCGAACTCGCAAGCTGCCATAAACCCAGGCCTTCATCGACTTCATGCTCTTCATGGCAGGAGCCTCCTCGTCGTCTGCCTTCTTCATGGACTTCATGCTCTTCATCGCCTGACGGTATGACGTACTGGGGGTTTCGGGCTTAAGGATGTAGGGTTTAGGGCTACAGCAAAACCCTCTTTGACCCTTGAGGTTTCAGAGAACGAGGGAGTTCGTCAGCCGAGGCGTCCAAATCTCATGCCCGGGCCCCCGCTTGCCTTCATGGCCTTCATGGCTTTCATGGCTTTCATGGCCTTCATGGCCTGCATTCCAGCCGGCAACAAGCGTGGAACAAGCGAAACCCAGTTGTGCCTTCTACAGCAAAACGCAGCCGTCTACACAATGAAAACCCCTAACAGATCCTGAGCCAACCCTATGGAAAGTCTTCTTGGTGCCTTCATTGCCTTCATTGCCTTCATGGGAGCCATGGCTCTTTGTCAGAGGTGCAAAAGCAGACGCGAGAAGGGGAGCGAACAGGCTGGAAGCAGCTGCGGCCGGGAGCGAGCGCGAAAGGGTTTGGGGGGGGGGGGGGTGGGGCAAAACTTCCACTACCCTGAACCCTCAACCCTCATTCAACCCTGACACTTCGAACTGAAACCTCAGCCCTGTTTCGAGCAAATCCAAAGCTCTAAAACCCAAAGCCCTTCCGAACCCTGAACTCCAACACCCTGAACCCTTCTAGCCTCTAAACAAAAACAGCCCAAAACAAACTCTGCAACCCAAAACCCTAAACCCTCGTCAACCCCTAAACTTAAACTGCAAGCTCTAGCAACCCTATTCACCATTTAGGGCTTAGATGGGCTTAGGGTTGAGGGTTTGGGCTTGGGGCTGCCCAGACCTGAGCAAATCTTCTCTGCACAAACTTCGGCTGTCGATTGCAGCAGTGCTGACACAGGCCCTATGGACCTCGAATGATGCCCTGCGCAGCAGCCATCGGAATCCCGCGGGACAAAACAGCTCACTTCATTGCCTTCATCGCTTTCATCGCCTGAAACTCTCACGAGACCGCTGCGTCAACCAGTGCTCAAGCAAGGCTCAAGCAAGCAGCGCAGACTCTGGAAAAAGCATAGGCGCGAGCCTTCATCGCCTTCATGGCCTGGCATCACCACCAACCACGGGCACAAAGGCTCGAATCCTTCAAAGGCCTTTACACCTCCTCCCTCACGAATGGGTAGCAGCGTTGCACAAAGCAGCAAGCAAGCCTTCATGGCCTTCATCGCCTTCATTGCTTTCATAGCCTCGTGCACCACGGGCCGACACCCGAAACCCTAAACCCCTCTTCAAAAATATTTAAAACGCACACCCTACATCCCAGCAACAAGGCAACTCTACCACCCCTTACAGGCTCTTAAATGGGAGATGAAAGCACTATGCCAGCTGCATCGTCCCTTTTGCAGGGGATTGATGTACGTTGCCCATGTCCCCAAGTCCCCTACTAAGAACTCGAACTCGCAAGCTGCCATAAACCCAGGCCTTCATCGACTTCATGCTCTTCATGGCAGGAGCCTCCTCGTCGTCTGCCTTCTTCATGGACTTCATGCTCTTCATCGCCTGACGGTATGACGTACTGGGGGTTTCGGGCTTAAGGATGTAGGGTTTAGGGCTACAGCAAAACCCTCTTTGACCCTTGAGGTTTCAGAGAACGAGGGAGTTCGTCAGCCGAGGCGTCCAATCTCATGCCCGGGCCCCCGCTTGCCTTCATGGCCTTCATGGCTTTCATGGCTTTCATGGCCTTCATGGCCTGCATTCCAGCCGGCAACAAGCGTGGAACAAGCGAAACCCAGTTGTGCCTTCTACAGCAAAACGCAGCCCTCTCCACAATGAAAACCCCTAACAGATCCTGAGCCAACCCTATGGAAAGTCTTCTTGGTGCCTTCATTGCCTTCATTGCCTTCATGGGAGCCATGGCTCTTTGTCAGAGGTGCAAAAGCAGAGGGGAGAAGGGGAGCGAACAGGCTGGAAGCAGCTGCGGCCGGGAGCGAGCGCGAAAGGGTCTTGGGGGGGGGGCAAAACTTCCACTACCCTGAACCCTCAACCCTCATTCAACCCTGACACTTCGAACTGAAACCTCAGCCCTTTTCGACCAAATCCAAAGCTCTAAAACCCAAAGCCCTTCCGAACCCTGAACTCCAACACCCTGAACCCTTCTAGCCTCTAAACAAAAACAGCCCAAAACAAACTCTGCAACCCAAAACCCTAAACCCTCGTCAACCCCTAAACTTAAACTGCAAGCTCTAGCAACCCTATTCACCATTTAGGGCTTAGATGGGCTTAGGGTTGAGGGTTTGGGCTTGGGGCTGCCCAGACCTGAGCAAATCTTCTCTGCACAAACTTCGGCTGTCGATTGCAGCAGTGCTGACACAGGCCCTATGGACCTCGAATGATGCCCTGCGCAGCAGCCATCGGAATCCCGCGGGACAAAACAGCTCACTTCATTGCCTTCATCGCTTTCATCGCCTGAAACTCTCACGAGACCGCTGCGTCAACCAGTGCTCAAGCAAGGCTCAAGCAAGCAGCGCAGACTCTGGAAAAAGCATAGGCGCGAGCCTTCATCGCCTTCATGGCCTGGCATCACCACCAACCACGGGCACAAAGGCTCGAATCCTTCAAAGGCCTTTACACCTCCTCCCTCACGAATGGGTAGCAGCGTTGCACAAAGCAGCAAGCAAGCCTTCATGGCCTTCATCGCCTTCATTGCTTTCATAGCCTCGTGCACCACGGGCCGACACCCGAAACCCTAAACCCCTCTTCAAAAATATTTAAAACGCACACCCTACATCCCAGCAACAAGGCAACTCTACCACCCCTTACAGGCTCTTAAATGGGAGATGAAAGCACTATGCCAGCTGCATCGTCCCTTTTGCAGGGGATTGATGTACGTTGCCCATGTCCCCAAGTCCCCTACTAAGAACTCGAACTCGCAAGCTGCCATAAACCCAGGCCTTCATCGACTTCATGCTCTTCATGGCAGGAGCCTCCTCGTCGTCTGCCTTCTTCATGGACTTCATGCTCTTCATCGCCTGACGGTATGACGTACTGGGGGTTTCGGGCTTAAGGATGTAGGGTTTAGGGCTACAGCAAAACCCTCTTTGACCCTTGAGGTTTCAGAGAACGAGGGAGTTCGTCAGCCGAGGCGTCCAAATCTCATGCCCGGGCCCCCGCTTGCCTTCATGGCCTTCATGGCTTTCATGGCTTTCATGGCCTTCATGGCCTGCATTCCAGCCGGCAACAAGCGTGGAACAAGCGAAACCCAGTTGTGCCTTCTACAGCAAAACGCAGCCCTCTCCACAATGAAAACCCCTAACAGATCCTGAGCCAACCCTATGGAAAGTCTTCTTGGTGCCTTCATTGCCTTCATTGCCTTCATGGGAGCCATGGCTCTTTGTCAGAGGTGCAAAAGCAGACGCGAGAAGGGGAGCGAACAGGCTGGAAGCAGCTGCGGCCGGGAGCGAGCGCGAAAGGGTTTGGGGGGGGGGGGGGTGGGGCAAAACTTCCACTACCCTGAACCCTCAACCCTCATTCAACCCTGACACTTCGAACTGAAACCTCAGCCCTGTTTCGAGCAAATCCAAAGCTCTAAAACCCAAAGCCCTTCCGAACCCTGAACTCCAACACCCTGAACCCTTCTAGCCTCTAAACAAAAACAGCCCAAAACAAACTCTGCAACCCAAAACCCTAAACCCTCGTCAACCCCTAAACTTAAACTGCAAGCTCTAGCAACCCTATTCACCATTTAGGGCTTAGATGGGCTTAGGGTTGAGGGTTTGGGCTTGGGGCTGCCCAGACCTGAGCAAATCTTCTCTGCACAAACTTCGGCTGTCGATTGCAGCAGTGCTGACACAGGCCCTATGGACCTCGAATGATGCCCTGCGCAGCAGCCATCGGAATCCCGCGGGACAAAACAGCTCACTTCATTGCCTTCATCGCTTTCATCGCCTGAAACTCTCACGAGACCGCTGCGTCAACCAGTGCTCAAGCAAGGCTCAAGCAAGCAGCGCAGACTCTGGAAAAAGCATAGGCGCGAGCCTTCATCGCCTTCATGGCCTGGCATCACCACCAACCACGGGCACAAAGGCTCGAATCCTTCAAAGGCCTTTACACCTCCTCCCTCACGAATGGGTAGCAGCGTTGCACAAAGCAGCAAGCAAGCCTTCATGGCCTTCATCGCCTTCATTGCTTTCATAGCCTCGTGCACCACGGGCCGACACCCGAAACCCTAAACCCCTCTTCAAAAATATTTAAAACGCACACCCTACATCCCAGCAACAAGGCAACTCTACCACCCCTTACAGGCTCTTAAATGGGAGATGAAAGCACTATGCCAGCTGCATCGTCCCTTTTGCAGGGGATTGATGTACGTTGCCCATGTCCCCAAGTCCCCTACTAAGAACTCGAACTCGCAAGCTGCCATAAACCCAGGCCTTCATCGACTTCATGCTCTTCATGGCAGGAGCCTCCTCGTCGTCTGCCTTCTTCATGGACTTCATGCTCTTCATCGCCTGACGGTATGACGTACTGGGGGTTTCGGGCTTAAGGATGTAGGGTTTAGGGCTACAGCAAAACCCTCTTTGACCCTTGAGGTTTCAGAGAACGAGGGAGTTCGTCAGCCGAGGCGTCCAATCTCATGCCCGGGCCCCCGCTTGCCTTCATGGCCTTCATGGCTTTCATGGCTTTCATGGCCTTCATGGCCTGCATTCCAGCCGGCAACAAGCGTGGAACAAGCGAAACCCAGTTGTGCCTTCTACAGCAAAACGCAGCCCTCTCCACAATGAAAACCCCTAACAGATCCTGAGCCAACCCTATGGAAAGTCTTCTTGGTGCCTTCATTGCCTTCATTGCCTTCATGGGAGCCATGGCTCTTTGTCAGAGGTGCAAAAGCAGACGCGAGAAGGGGAGCGAACAGGCTGGAAGCAGCTGCAGCCGGGAGCGAGCGCGAAAGGGTCTTGGGGGGGGGGCAAAACTTCCACTACCCTGAACCCTCAACCCTCATTCAACCCTGACATGTCGAACTGAAACCTCAGCCCTTTTTCGTCCAAAGCTCTAAAACCCAAAGCCCTTCCGAACCCTGAACTCCAACACCCTGAACCCTTCTAGCCTCTAAACAAAAACAGCCCAAAACAAACTCTGCAACCCAAAACCCTAAACCCTCGTCAACCCCTAAACTTAAACTGCAAGCTCTAGCAACCCTATTCACCATTTAGGGCTTAGATGGGCTTAGGGTTGAGGGTTTGGGCTTGGGGCTGCCCAGACCTGAGCAAATCTTCTCTGCACAAACTTCGGCTGTCGATTGCAGCAGTGCTGACACAGGCCCTATGGACCTCGAATGATGCCCTGCGCAGCAGCCATCGGAATCCCGCGGGACAAAACAGCTCACTTCATTGCCTTCATCGCTTTCATCGCCTGAAACTCTCACGAGACCGCTGCGTCAACCAGTGCTCAAGCAAGGCTCAAGCAAGCAGCGCAGACTCTGGAAAAAGCATAGGCGCGAGCCTTCATCGCCTTCATGGCCTGGCATCACCACCAACCACGGGCACAAAGGCTCGAATCCCTCAAATGCCTTTACACCCCCTCCCGCACGAATGGGTAGCAGCGTTGCACAAAGCAGCAAGCAAGCCTTCATGGCCTTCATCGCCTTCATTGCTTTCATAGCCTCGCGCACCACGGGCCGACACCCGAAACCCTAAACGCTTCTGTAAAAATATTTAAACCGCACACCCTACATCCTAGCAACAAGGCAACTCTACCACCCCTTACAGGCTCTTAAATGGGAGATGAAGGCACTATGCAGCTGCATAGTCCCTTTTGGAGGGGTTTGGGTTTATGTACATTGCCCATGCCCCCAAGTCCCCTACTAAGAACTCGAACTCGCAAGCTGCCATAAACCCAGGCCTTCATCGACTTCATGCTCTTCATGGCAGGAGCCTCCTCGTCGTCTGCCTTCTTCATGGACTTCATGCTCTTCATCGCCTGACGGTATGACGTACTGGGGGTTTCAGGTCTTAGGGTGTAGGGTTTAGGGCTACAGCAAACCCCTTTTTAGCCCTTGAGGTGTCAGATAACGAGGAGTTTGTCAGCCGAGGCGTCCAATCTCATCACAGGGCCCCGGCTTGCCTTCATGGCCTTCATGGCTTTCATGGCCTTCATGGCCTTCATGGCCTGCATTCCAGCCGGCAACAAGCGTGGAACAAGCGAAGCCCAGTTGTGCCTTCTACAGCAAAACGCAGCCCTCTACACAATGAAAACCCCTAACAGATCCGGAGCCAACCCTCTGCAAAGTCTTCTTGGTGCCTTCATTGCCTTCATTGCCTTCATGGGAGCCATGGCTCTTTGACAGAGGTGCAAAAGCAGACGCGAGAAGGGGAGCGAACAGGCTGGAAGCAGCTGCAGCCGGGAGCGAGCGCGAAAGGGTCTTGGTCTTGGGGGGGGGAACCTTCCACTACCCTGAACCCTCAACCCTCATTCAACCCTGACACTTCGAACTGAAACCTCAGCCCTTTTTCGACCAAAGCTCTAAGACCCAAAACCCTTCCGAACCCTGAACTCCAACGCCCTAAACCCTTCCAACCTCTGAACCAGAACAGCCCCAAAACAGACTCTACAACCCAAAACCCAAAACCCTCGTCAACCCCCAAACTTAAACTGCAAGCGCTAGGAACCCTAAACCTCTCCCATTCATTCTTTAGGGCTCAGGGTTGAGGGCTTAGGAATTTGGGGTCTCCTTATAGGGTCGGGGTTCAAGGAAGTATGTAACACGAACACTCCGTACCATGCCCCGCGGCTCCCCATAGGCTCCCTCAAGAGCCCTAGAATCAATCTCCTGGCAACTGGCGCTGTGCCAACCTAAACGCTTATCCCCACCTAAGCCCTAAACCCTAAACCCTAAACCCTAAACCCTACTCCCTGAACCCTAAACCCGAACTAAAGCCGAAATCCTAAGGCACAGGCCCACAAAGCCCCGGTAGGTCTCTGGAATGCCTTTCTCTTCCTGCAAAGGGCGTAATTCGGCTTTTTGGGGGTATCGGTTTTACGGGTTTCGGCTGTAGGTTTTGGGGATTAGGCTTAGGGATTCAAGCCTTAGGGTTTAGGGTTTAGGGGTTTAGGGTCTAAAATAGGGTCGAGGCTTGGGGTATAGAGGCCCAAGCACTGATGCACAACCCCCCGGTTTGGGGGGTTTGCATTTCCAGTATGTCAGGCTAGGTGGCTCCTTTGGGGGCTGGGGGGGACGTTGAGGGCTACAGCCGGTGGGCGGCCAAGGGAGAAGGTTCGTCTCTGGGTTGGCGTTGACAGGTGGAGGGGTTTAGGGTTCAGGGTTCAGGGTTTAGGGTTTAGGGTTCAGGGTTCAGGGTTCAGGGTTTAGGGTTTAGGGTTTAGGGTTTAGGGTTTAGGGTTTAGGGTTTAGGGTTTAGGGTTTAGGGTTTAGGGTTTAGGGTTTAGGGTTTAGGGTTTAGGCTTTGGGGTTTAGGGTTTAGGGTTTAGGGTCCAGGGTTTCGGGTTTAGGATTTAGGGTTTAGGGTCGAGGGTTTAGGGTTCAGGGTTTAGGGTTTAGGGTTTAGCGAGCCCTTGCAGCTGTGCTCTTTTTGCCCCTCCGCCAACAACTAGGACTTGCGGCAGCAGCTTAAATATTCCTGGCGCGCACTGCTGCAGTCGCAAGCCCTTGTTGCATGAGAAAACCCACCTAAGCAACCCCCCAACTCTAAGCCCAAACCCTCAACCCTAAATCCAAAACCCTAAACCCTAAACCCTAAACCTGAACCCTACCAGTACTTGAGCAACATGGAGGCCTTACGATCCCACCAGAAAGGGAAGGCCACGGTGG
This sequence comes from Symbiodinium natans, assembly GCA_905221605.1. Taxonomy (NCBI): domain Eukaryota; class Dinophyceae; order Suessiales; family Symbiodiniaceae; genus Symbiodinium; species Symbiodinium natans. The sequence goes on along the minus strand of CAJNDS010002116.1, from coordinate 517,843 downwards.
TAATTAGACAGCTCGTCACTAGCGGAGCGACCAGGCCCAGCGAGACCTCGGGAGCAGAGAGAACGATGGGAAGAAGGTTCAGGGTTTGGGGTTGGGATGATCACCCTTATACTACCGTCCTGAATGGGCCCCTACTATTAAGGACTGTTGGTATACGGGGAACATCTCAAGTTTTGGGTCTTTAGGGTTGAGGGTTTAAGGGTTTAAGGGTTTGGGGTTGAGGGTTGATTACGGGCTTTGGGGTAACAGGAGGGCGGATTCGGGGCGGGGGCGGGGGGGTCAAGCTGCCCAGTGACGTGCAGCAGAAGTAGCACCGTGATCTTCATCGCAGCCTTCACATTCTCAGCAGATTCCACGCAAAGTAACCCTATGCCTCTAGCCTAAGCCCGAAACCCAAAAACCCTAATCCTGAAAACCGAAGCTAGAACCAAAAAACCAAAAGCCTAAACCAACAACCTCATCGCCAACAAACAAACCCTGCGCGGCCACAAGACCCGACCAAGGCCCGAAAGGAATGATGTCAGAACCTTTTTTTCCCCGTGTCAAGCTCGCAGAGACCCCGTTTACCCCGTATTCAAGAACTTTTTACTTGATAACGAGGATGAAACATCTTGGTTCGGAGGACTGCTACACCACCCTTCCCCCGCGCTTCCTAAGATCCAAGCCCTAAACCCTCAACCTTCGAAGCCGAAACCCTAACACCCCAATCCGTAAACAATAAACCCTAAACCCGTAAACCGTAAGCCCTAAACCCTAAACCCTAAACCCCTAAACCCCTAAACCCCTAAACCCCTAAACCCCTAAACCCCTAAACCCCTAAACCCCTAAACCCTAAACCACTAAACCCCTAAACCCTAAACGCGAACACCCCAATCCCAAAACCCTTGAGCCGCCCCAGCCTTTCGCCTCTTTCCCTCCATGATCGTGATGTCCTGGAATCAGGCTCAAGAGGGGCGCTTCGGGCCTAGGGTTTAGGGTTTAGGGTTTAGGGTTTAGGGTTTAGGGTTTAGGGTTTAGGGTTTAGGGTTTAGGGTTTAGGGTTTAGGGTTTAGGGTTTAGGGTTTAGGGTTTAGGGGCTTAGGGCTTAGGGTTTAGGGTTGCGTTCCGGGTTTGGGTTCAGGGTCTGAGGGTTTAAGAGGTCAGCTGGGCGATTCGGCCGCGGCTTAGGGGGGAGGGGTTGCTATCGTGAGGGTTTTGACCCTCTATTTCTTGGCAGTGGACTTGATGAACACCCTAAACACTCTAAACACCCTAAACCCCTAAACCCTAAACCCTAATCCCTAAACCCTCAGCCCTGAGCCCTAAGCCCAACCCCCTCCTGCGCAATTTCGGGCGTGGACGGCCTTTGCCGGGCACGGCTCAGCAGCCTTGTGTAGGTGCCCATGAAACAGAGGTTGAAGAGAACCTGGAGTGGGACCGGGTTTAGGGCTTAGGGCTTAGGGCTTAGGGCTTAGGGTTCGGTTCTTAGGTCAAGGTTTATAGGGTTTAGGATGCGTAGACGAAGACCGCCTGTCCTGCGGCAAGTCTGCTGTCGCATCGCGCCAGCCACTTTTTCGTGCTTCCTGGCGTTGTCTGCGTGCCCTTCTGCGCCTGCATCCGATGCTTAAGCCGATGTCGCAGCGAAGGTACCAAAATTCGTCTTTCCGTACCGGCGCGTCCACGAAGCACCCGGAATCAGATCTCAAGACTTTGTCTCGAAATGTGAGCATTTTTTGCTCATTCAAACATCGCCTTGTTCTCAGTTCTTGCTTTTTGGGCTTTCGGCCGGGGATCCCAGCTTTTTAGGCACTAAACCCGCAACCCCAAACCCTAAACCCTCCACCAGAGGTTTGGGGCTTGGCTGCTTCAGGCCCGAAACTCGGGTTTCGTAAGCTCACCATGCGCCTTCAACTGATGCGGTTAGAGATTTAAACTGAGACGGGTCGCGCGTGCTGGCCGAATGCTAAAATGTTCACCACTTGCTTTGACACTATGTCAAGCCAATACGGAGAAACTAGGGTTTGGGTTCAGGGTTCATGGTTTTGGGTTTAGGGTTTAGGGTTTAGGCAACCTTGCACCTCTTGATGAATCGAGGGCTTAGGGCCTGGGGTCCTAACCTTGAAGACCAAAGGACCCAGCCGCAAGAGGCGGTGACTGTATGGATCCCTGAACCCCAATATACACCCTGTATAAACCCTCATGTGCACCTTAAGATAACCCAACAAAAACAAAAAAAGACCTGCGAACCCCTACATAATCCACCAAATAAACCCTCTGCAATGTACACCTTCATCTTCACCCTAATATAGACCCCAATATAAACCCGAAAATAAGACCAAGTTAACTCCAATATAAACCCTACACATAGGGAACCCACACAAACCCTAAACCCCGAACCCTAACCCCTGAACCCTTAACCCTGGGCCGCGGGCAAAGAATCCCCTGGCCGCCGTCACCACCCAGGGCAGCGCGCAGGTGTTAGCGTTGGTGCAGCCCAGTTTCCTCGACCAGGGGCTCGCTAAGGGTCCCTCCAAGGGTTTGCATAGGTTCAGGGCTTACGGACACCGACTCTACACCTCAAAACCTGCAACCCTTCACTCAACCATTCACTCTCAACCCCAAGTTTTGTGGAGTTGGGGCTTAGAGCTTGGGTAGCTATGTACTTAGTTTTTAGCTGCCTTACTCAGAAACCCAATAAACCCAAAAGGGCTAAGGATCTAAAGTTATAGTAAAGCACCACAAAGTTAAGGTTTAGCCCTAAACCCTAAACCCTAAACCCTAAACCCTAAACCCTAAACAGGGTCGAACCTACACCCACAACAAGACCCTGGAAGGCCTGAAGAGGACCTGCACCGACACGAAGAAGAAGACGTCCAGGGCCAGCTCGGTCCTGCTGAGGGGTTTAAGACTTAGGGCTTGTTTGAGGTTTAGGGTTTAGGGTTTAGGGTTTAGGGTTTACGGTTTAGGGTTTAGGGCTTAGGGCTTAGGGCTTAGGGCTTATAGGGTTTAGGGTTTAGGGCTTAGGGCTTAGGGCGTAGGGCTTAGGGCTTAGGGCTTAGGGCTTAGGGCTTCGGGCTTAGGGCTTAGGGCTTAGGGCGTACGGCTTAGGGCTTAGGGTGTATTTAAGGTGTAGGGGGGTGAAGGGTGGTTTGGGTTTGGGTTTGAGGGCTGAAAAGCTTCAGGGGCTAGGCAGGAATTTTACGGCTCAGGGTTTGGACTTGGGACTTAGGACCTCAGACTCTGCCCCCAACACAACAAATGGGCCATCGGAAGCGCCTGCCATGCAGATTCTTCAAAGCGCCCCCGTCTTTGCCATCTGTACCTGGGCTCTGGCTGGTGTGCGCGCGCGCGCCCCCTGAACCCCAAACGCAAAACCCTAAACCCTGAACCCTAAAGCCTGAACCCTAAGCTCTAGACCCTGAACCTCAGCGGTTGCAGAGTGGGAAAGGATCCCCATGCATCCTGAGACCCCCCCCCCTCCCGCAAAAAACAATAAACAAACAGGTGTGCAGGTCGGGTGCTTCGGATTTGGGGGAGTCCAGGGTTTAGGGTTTAGGGTTTAGGGTTTAGGGTTTAGGGTTTAGGGTTTAGGGTTTAGGGTTTAGGGTTTAGGGTTTAGGTCGTTTAGGGTTAACGGGTTTAGGGGTTTTAGTTTTAGCGTTTTCGGGGTTTAGGGTTTTTGGGGGCTTTTCCAGGAAGTGCAGGGACTCAAACCGAAAATGCTGAACCAGGCACCCTGGCACCGCTTCACCCTGAACCCACAAACCCTTGAGCCTGAACCTCTAAACCCAAACCCTAAACCCTAAACCCGAAACTCCAAATCCGAAATCCGAAACCCTAAACCCTGAAAACTTGGGGACTTTAGTCTGCCCGGCCTTTCATTGCCCCGCGTCGGCCTGCGGATGCCGCCTTCAAGACCTCCGGACCGTATGATTGGTGGAGGGTGGCTTAGGGTTTAGAGTTTAGGGTTTAGGGTTAGGGCTTAGGGTTTAGGATCTAGGGTTTAGGGTTTAGGGTTTAGGGATTCGGGATTAGGGTTTAGGAATTTAGGGTTTAGGGGCTTAATGTTGGACGTGCTGTAGTACCGGTGCCCGGTTCACAAGTCAAGTTAGCCGGGCTATTCAAGACCGTGTGACTCGTGCCGCGTGCCCTCATAGGTATCACATAAACCGTGGATCGTTTAAAGAGAGAAACAACCAGCTTCCCTTCCACTGTGACTTTTCCGTGGGGACCCTAAACTCTAGACCCTAAACCCTAAGGGGTTAAAGCGGACGCCACCCCGCGCCTTTCCTTTGAAAGCGATCCCACCCAGGCCACCCCCGTCATGTGGGCCTTCGGGTCGGGTTTCTACCCTGCGCCAAGACGGTCCCCGAGAACCAAGATGGGGTTGGGTTTGGGGTTTAGGCTGAGGGTTTAGGGTGTAGGGTTTTAGGATTTAGGGTTTTGGGTTTAGGGTGTAGGGTTCAGGGTTTAGGGTTTAGGGTTGAGGGTTTAGGGCTCCTATCCGGAGCTGAAAGTAAGGATACAGCTTCGCCTCAGATGGGGTTATGATAACCAGCCCAGACGGGCCAGTACTGCTTTTCGCCCTCAACCCCCTACCCTACTTAGGACCCTAAACCCTAAACCCTAAACCCTAAACCCTAAACCCTAAACCCTAAACCCTAAACCCTAAACCCTAAACCTCCAAGGTAAACCCTCAACTGCCTCCAACCCGCGCCGAGATGCGCCCCGAGTGCCGGAGCTTGGGCGGAGGCTCCTGTTTCGGTTCCGGGTCGGCTCTCGAGCACTAAACCCTAAACCCTAAACCCTAAACCCTTGAAACTGGGTTTCGGCGCCAATGTGAAGCTTCCGTGGGCCGGCGGCGGGCAACGATTTATCTGCTCCTCGAGACCTCAAACTACACTGCTCATGTACGAAAGACCGACAAAGCCTGAGCTCTCAGGCGAAGTATGGGCCCTTGTTATGTATAGCGCCTTTACGGCTGTAGAATATTACTGTAAGGGCCCATACTTGGAACTCTAAACCCTAAACCCTAAACCCTAAACCCTAAACCCTAAACCCTACACCCAGGGCCCCACCCCTCCGTCCTCGCTGGGCCTCCCAAGCGGGTGGGCCGGGGCGGCGGTGGCAAGGCGGGAAGGGCCAAGTGGGCTTGAGGCGCCAACATGGCTGAGGAGCCAACATGGCTGAAGTTGGGTTTGGGGCTTAGGGTTCAGGGTTGAGGGTTTAGGTCTTAGGGTTTGGGGTTGAGGGTTGAAGGTTGAGGGTTGAGGGTTGAGGGTTTAGGGTTTAGGGTTTTAGGGTTTTAGGGTTTACTGCTTAGGGAAGTGTACTCTATCGAAGATTCTCTGAGACTGGGGCCCGGACTCTGGGCCCAAATCCAGAAGGGCGGTCTAAATTGGGGGAGCTTCACTGAATTACCTTCCCGAAACCCGGGCTCACGGTCTAGGGATGAGGGTTTAGGGCTTCGGGTTCTTGGGTTTTTGGGCTCCCCTAAACCCCAAACCCTAAACCCTAAACCCTAAACCCTAAACTTTCATGGTTTCGGGTTGAGGCTTTGGGGATTAGGAAGTACGTCCAGATAGCCTGAGAGATCGCCTTTTCCAGGAAGTCGTGAAAGAGAGCCTCGCAGAATGCAAGGGTCAAGACAGAACAACCCTGAGCGAAACCCGCAACCCTAAATGGCCCTAAAGGGTTTAGGGGTTTAGGGGTTTAGGGGTTTAGGGGTTTAGGGGTTAGGGGTTTAGGGTTTAGGGGTTTAGGGGTTTAGGGGTTTAGGGGTTTAGGGGTTTAGGGGTTTAGGGGTTTAGGGGTTTAGGGGTTTAGGGGTTTAGGGGTTTAGGGGTTTAGGGGTTTAGGGGTTTAGGGGTTTAGGGGTTTAGGGTTTAGGGGTTTAGGGGTTTAGGGGTTTAGGGGTTTAGGGGTTTAGGGGGTTTAGGGGTTTTAGGGGTTTTAGGGGTTTAAGGGGTTTAGGGGTTTAGGGTTTAGGGGTTAAGGGGTTTAGGGGTTTAGGGGTTTAGGGGTTTAGGGGTTTAGGGATTTAGGGATTTAGGGATTTAGGGGTTTAGGGCCCTAAGCTTTAGACCCCCCCCCCCCCCCCCAAAAAAAAAAAAGAACACGGAAAGCAGCAGATGGACTGTGCCTCGGCTTGGAGCAGCTTGCCTGTCTCACCTGCCAAGGTGGTTTCCGGCTTTTGGGGGTTTAATGTTTTCGGTTGTAGGTGTCAATCTTTCGGGTTCAGAGGGGGTCAGGGTTGAAGAGCAAGCAAAGGGGATTTCTTTGGTTGTGGCCAAAGCGCTCTTCGGGGGCTCTTGGGCAAGCTAGCTCTGGAACCTCTCACGTACGCCCCATAAACCTTCAGCAACTTAAAGCCTACGCCCAAGACCCCAGACCCCAGCTTGGCGTACACAGGGCCTTGCTCAGTCAGAACTGTGGCCAAGCCGAACATGGTCGCGTAGTTGACCTTGCGTCTAGGGTCTGGGCTTAAACATTTAGGGTTTAGTGTTTAGGGCTTGGGTGTCTGAACCCATTGCTGTGGGAGGTGCTGTAAGTTTGGGGTTGAGTGCGCCTTTCATCACCCTAAACCCGAAACCCCAGTGCCCAAAATCCATTTCTCCGATCCCAAACAGTCTGAGGTCGGAAATCTCAAGCCCAAGGCCCGACCTTGGACAAGAAAGACCTTAACCAGACTTAAGAGGCCGAATATCCAATAAAAACAACTGCCTAATATCAAAAAAACGCAAAGCCTACACCCTAAGCCCTGAACCCCAAGCCCAAAACCCTGAATTCTTGGGGGGACTTGTCTTGGGATCCTATGCCCCGGAAAAACGCAGAACCCGCCTTGCTCGCGCCTTTCTGCACTTCCCAGGCCTGGAAGCATGATTTTTCAAGGGTCCGGAGTTATTGAGGGGTTCGGGTCTCAGGGTCAGGTGTTGCAGCTTGGCGTCCCTACAAATGAAAAAAACAAAAAAAGGCGAATGTTCCTCGAAGACCTCTTCTTGTCGGACCCCACGTGTGCACAACGTTTGCGAGACATAAAAATGCCCGGGTGGCAACAGCCTCTTTAAGACTCCCAAACCCTGAACCCTAGAACCCTTACGTGCCGGCGAGGATACCCTAAACCCCAAACCCCAAACCCCAAACCCTAAACCCTAAACCTAAACCCTAACCCTCACCCTAACATACCCTAACCCTGACCCTAAACCCTGCACCCTACAAACCCGTCCCTTCGGCTTGGCAGGTGTTTAAAGCTGGGGATTCCAGGGTCAAAAAGGTCCATATTGCTTCGGGCTCCGAACCCTCGGCCCTGGGCCACTGGCCTGTGGGACCCTCTAATTGGAGGGTTTAGGGTCTCGGGTTGAGGGTTTAGGGTTTAGGGCTAGGGCCAAAGCCCCCTTCAGCCCTAAATCCTAAACCCCAGACCCCCATCAAAGCCCCTAAACCAACCCGACACCCCTGAACAACCCGCCTGCAGGAACTTCTCCTCAGCTTCCTGGTACCTGCCTCCGGCGGGAGCCCGCCCCGAACCCTAAACCCTAAACCCTAAACCCTAAACCCCAAACCCTAAACCCTAAACCCTAAACCCCAAACCCTAAACCCCAAGCCAAGCCAAGCCTGGACTGCGGTTCGGGGAGTGTTTGCGGGTTTGAGGCTAAGGGTTTGGGGCTCAGGGTTTAGGGTTTAGGGTTTTTAGGCTTTGGGGTTTTGGGTCTGGGGCTTACGGTTTAGGGTTTAGGGTTCAGGGTCATCATAGGGTTTAGGGTTTAGGGTTTAGGGTTTAGGCTTTAGGGTTTAGGGTTTAGGGTTGAGGGTTTAGGGTTTAGGGGCAGGGCTTCGTTGCAAGGAGCTGCGGGTTGAGGCGCTTAGGGGTGCCCAGGTTTGAGGACCCTGAACGGGACAGTCTATACAGGTGTCTTTCGAGCCCCTTCTCAAGGCTATGACCTGTTGAGGGAGCCCTGATAGAACTAACCAAGATTTCAAATCCTAAGGCCCTAAGCCCCTACGTTCAATACCGGCCTAAGGTTCAGGGTTTAGGGTTTAGGGTTTAGGGTTTGGGGTTTAGGGTTTAGGGTTTAGGGTTTAGGGTTTAGGGTTTAGGGTTTAGGGTTTAGGGTTTTGGGTCTCGGGCATACACAATAAGGAGACGGTAAAGGGGCTGAAGGCCTCCGTGGCAACTTGGGGCAGCTTCCATCCGCGCCCGCAAGGGCCCATGACTTGGGTCGACCCCGCAACACCTAAGCCCTAAGCCCTAAGCCCTAAGCCCTAAACCCTAAACCCTAAACTCTAAACCCTAAACCCTAAACCCTAAGCCCTACCTTCGTCTAGCTTCTACATCTGCGACTGACCGGGGCTTTCATGGCCTTCTTCGGTGAAGGCCACACCCAGGTTGTGCAGCACCACCGAATCGTTTGGGTCTTCCTCCAACGAAAGCTTCAGGGTTTAAGGTTTAAGGTTTAGGGTTTAGGGTTTAGGGTTTAGGGTTTAGGGTTTAGGGTTCGGGTTTAGGGTTTAGGCTTCAGGGTTGTGTAGGGAAGCAGGGGTGGTGTAGCGGACCCATGTTCCCTTTTCAAGCCCCTACACCCTAACTCGGTTCAGGGCTACATTTCGGGATCCCCGCCCCCCCCACCTTTCATCCATGAAACCTGAGACCCGTCAGGCTTCATGGGACCCTGCTAGAAAACCGTCTTCATGAAGGAGGAAGTATATAAGACAAATGGATGTAGAATTCAACACGGAAAGGGACTCTGGGAAGGTGGGGTGATGCCAAGCACATGGTGATGCAATTAGGGGCCTGGCGAATCGCCGCTCATCGTAAACCCTGAACCCTACACGCTAAGCCATCTAGCTTGGGATGTTCCCCCTTACACTAACAGTCCTCAGTAGGGATTATACTAGGGGGGGGTGCTAGAAACCCTATCAAGGACTGTTGGTATAAGGGGGAACATCCCAACCTTTGCTTACAAGCCCCGAGCCTTCAGCATCTTCAGCAGCGCCTTGATGGCCGCGTCGAAGTTGCTCCCTGGTCGGAAGGCGAGCTCTTCGGGGCTTGGGGGTTTTAAGGGTTCGGGGGTAGGGCTCAGGGTCTTGTAGGGAACTAGGGTTTAAGGGTTCAGTATTTTGTTTGAAAAAAACACAAGCAAAGTTAGAAATATTAATAAACAAAAAAAAGAAACTCCGCCTTGCACTGCGAAACAATTGACCGCGACGACTCGAGCTCTCTCCCAGTTTCGGGACCTACCTTGCAACAAGAGCCTAAGACCCTAAGCCCCGAACCCTACTTGGGGACTGAAGAGACTTGGGGGGTTTAGGACATTTCGAGCCTGGGAGGTGCCTACGGTCTAAGGTTCAGGGTTTAGAGTTTGGGTTTAGGGTTCAGGGTGAGAGTCCGTTATGATCTCCATGGGCCCGCCTTCCATCATTCTGAGGACAGGGGTGAGTCGGTCCTGCATGGTGCTTGAAACCTCAAAGAGGGTTTAGGGGCCTAGGGGTTTGGACTTTTGGGGTTTCGGGTTAACGGCCCTGGGGTTCAAAGCGCATGCTTCTGGCCTAGGGGTTTGCTGGGGAAGCCCTCCACGAAATGACCCAAATTAGGGTTCTCATCACTGAATCAAGGAACCTTCCCTAAAACTGCATTTAGGGGGATTCCCGATATGATTTAGGGAAAACTCCTTGAGGAGTCCCCTAAGCCCTTAACCCTAAGCTTCCTTCCCAAACTCTCAGCCCTACACCCTATGCCCTAAGCCCGAAACAATAAGCCCTAAACCCTAAACCTGAGACCCTAACCCCCAAACCCGAAACCCTACACCCCTTCAAGCCCCTCGTCCTCCGGCTCTGGCTCTTCGGGAGCGGGCTGGTCGCCAGCCTTTTCTGGGGAGCGCCGACGGCATACGGAGCAGGTTTAGGGCTTCGGGTTCAGGGTCGAGGGTTTCGGATTCAAGGTTTAGGGTTTAGGGTGCAATCAGAGGGTAGGCTCACACCTCAAGTTTTAGGGTTTGGGCTTCGGGGTTTTGAGGCTCCAGGGTTTAGGGTCCGGGCTTTAAGGTCACTGGGCAACCTGGACCTTGCAAGCTTTCACTGGGAGCCCAGAACCAAGTGGCAACTCGACCCTGACAATCCGAACAGGATTCCGAAGAGTTGAAGGCTTAGGGTTTAGGGTTCGGGGTTTCGGGTTTAGGGTTTAGGGTTTAGGGTTTAGGGTTTATAGGGTTTGAGGCCCTAAGCTCTACGATGACTCCAAGCCACAAGCCCAAATGAACAATGAAACAGCTCGCGGAAACCCCCAGCTAGGAGATTCGAAATGCAGCTCACTTTTTGGGATTCCCCCAACCCCCCAGTCGTATGGAACTGCACTTTTGGGGTACGAAGAATGGCCCAAAAAAAACGTGAACCCGCCTCCTGCTTGGGCTCCGTGGCGTCTTTCGACTCGTCTTCTGCCTCATCTTTGGACCTGTTTGGGGTCCCGACGGGCCCCCGACCGAGGCCCTTTACATGCTACCAGTTGAGGGTTTAGGGTTTAGGGTTGAGGGTTTGGGGTTTGGGGTTTGGGGTAAGCGTTTGAGTTTAGGGCCTAGAGTCCAGGACGAGGTTGAGGGTTTAGGGTTTGGGGTTTGGGGTTGAGGGTTTAGGGGTTCACAGCGGAGTAGGTGGCCCTGACAGCCGGGCTCGAGCCTGCACGGTGCAACGAGTCACTGGTGTTGGACTTTCGGAGAGCAGGTTCCGGGTGTGCGAAAGCATTGTTTAAGGCGGATCCTGGGCTTTAGCTCAGGAACTTAAGCCAAGTGTCAAGGCTGCCATCATCAGGAAACCACTTTGGTCTCTAGGTATCCTCATGGGTTCCCCTCCGCTCCCCCCATTTTAAGGCTGTTTAGGGAGAATTAAGCCTAATTGAGGTTTTTTAAGGGAGGCAACCTGGGGGGGGTGGGGGGACCCATGATCTCCCTGTTCTGGCAACTCAGTGAAGAGGACACACTGAGTGCCCCGCATGTTAACGGAGCGCAGGGCGTCCCAAAGCTAGAGTCTCCGAGCCCTACTGCTGCGGCGCTCGACTCCACAACGCGCCCAATTTGGGGTTAAGGGCTTGTGGGGATGAACCGCTGCTTTGGAAGGGTTTAGGGTTTGGGGTTTGGGGTTTAGGGTTTAGGGTCAGGGTTTAGGGTTTAAGCTTTAGGGGTTAGGATTTAGGGTTTAGGGCTTAGGGCCTGTTTGACTCCTCGGCAAGGTCTTGCTGCGCTCCCGTCAACGAGCTACAGGAAAAATCAGCCGCCGTGACTTCGCCAGGCAGACCGCAGGGGAGCTATGCCCCCCAAACCCTAAAACTAAGCCTTGTAAAACTGCTCAGAACCATCCCCAATCAGGACAGTCCAATGGGCGAGGGCCCACTCCAAGTCAACTTGTACAGCACGGCATCCCTCATCTTGTCCGGCAGCATCGACAGCCTTGGGCAACCGCCGTTGAAACAAGGTGCGATAGCTGAACTCTAAACCATTCTAAACCCTCCACCCTAAACTCCCTACAGCGCGCAAGCACACAATTTTCTTGGAGAGCGAGAGAACCAGGCATGCCCCGAAAACGCAGCAGCACCAAAACCTCTCAACCCCCATGTCCTATTCAACAGCATTCTCGCCCTAAGTACCCCCGAGCTTAGAATGAAGACAAGACTTCGCTCAGCCCCCTGTGGGTCAGGGCAGCTGAAGGCCCCCCCCCCCCCCCCCAAAAAAAAAAAAACAATAACTAAAACCTCGGCCCAGAGACGGCTTCCAGAGGATTTTGGCGGCCGCGCCGGTGGTCATCCGGGTCGGCGGATCGGGCAGCAGAAGCGCCTCTCGGGACCCTCCGAAGCGAAAACCAGCCGCAAGGCCACAGGACGGCCAGGAATGGGCAAGAGGCGGAAGCCCTAAACCCTAAACCCTAAACCCTAAACCCTAAACCCTAAACCCTAAACCCTAAACTGCAACTCTTGCGGGGTTCGTCGCATGTGCAATGCGCTTCAGGACCGTGGCTGCTGTGGTTTAGGGTTTAGGGTTTAGAGAGAGTTTTGGGCTCAGGGTTTAGGATGGGTTTAGGGTTTAGGGTTTAGGGTTTAGGGTTTAGGGTTTAGGGTTTAGGGTTTAGGGTTTAGGGTTTAGGGTTTAGGGTTTAGGGTTTAGGGTTTAGGGTTTAGGGTTTAGGGTATAGAGGTTCCATAGGGGGCGTTGGAATATCCACCCTTCCGAGCCTCGAGCAGAGCGTCGACGGTGATCTGTGGGTCGTCCGCCACGGGGCCACTGAGGTTCCTCGGCTTTGGGAAGGTTAGGGTTTGGGGTTTAGGGTTTAGGGTTTAGGGTTTAGGGTTGAGGGTTCAGGGTTTAAGGTTTAGGGTTTAGGGTTAGGGTTTAGGGTTTAGGGTTTAGGGTTTAGGGTTTAGGGTTTAGGGTTTAGGGTTCAGGGTTCACGGTTCAGGGCTTAGGGTTTAGGGTTTAGGGTTAGGGTTTCTTTCTAGGTTTGCAGATCACTTGGTTTCGGTTGCGCAGGCTCTTTGGGCATGTCAGACTTGGGCTAACGTGCCTTCGATGCAACCCTCTCGTGCACCCCAAGGCACTTCTTGGTTCGCTCGGCGAACTCCTGGGCCCACTCGTCCCCATACTTCTCGCGCCGCTCTGGAGAGGCGGCCTGGCAAGCAAGCGAAACTTGTGGGCCGGGGCCTTGTTGAGAGAGAGAGAGAGAGCGCACAGGCAAATTTGCAGTTTGACGAACGGTGAAAATGACAAGGGATGGCAAGGCGCTATCCTGCTCATACTACTATCACTACTAGTAACATTATGACTACCTGTTACTCCGGGTGTACAAAAAATAACGGTGTGATTTTCCTCATTTGACGTACTTAAACGCATGCTTTTGGCACTTCCCGGGAAAGCGTCGAATTTTGTGTTGGAGATGTCTGGATTTTCCGACACATCTGCATTGAGATGACGCGACTTACACTGTCGCGTCCATGTTACGAGCACATCCATTGGTCCAACATGCCACAGACTACCTTAGTAGATGACTCAACGTACATAGACCGTAAAAGATGACTCGACTTACACAGATTTTACCAGATGACTCGCCAGCCCCTCGGTTTGCCCACACCTTTGCCCCGCATCCCAAAACAACGCTACGCTGCAAAAACACAACCCTGTGTGGGTTCTTGTGTCTTGCGCATGCCACTTGGCCATGTTTTCACAAATGGCCACCCTCTGTGAGATTCGTGGGGAGCCGCATGCAGACACAAAACCACATGAGTCGTTTGTGAAGAGAGAAACGAGCGGCGCTTGCAGACAAGGTCACAGCGTTAAACACTGCGCCAGCGCATGTCTTGCCTACCGTGGGACCAACGACGCGGGCAAACTGAGCGGTTGCACCATAGTACTACTACAACTACAACTACAACTACAACTACAACTACAACTACTACTACAACTACAACTACAACTACAACTATAACTACTACTACTACTACTACTACTACTACTACTACTACTACTACTACTACTACTACTACTACTACTACTACTACTACTACTACTACTACTACTACTACTACTACTACTACTACTACTACTACTACTACTACTACTACTACTACTACTACTACTACTACTACTACTACTACTACTACTACTACTACTACTACTACTACTACTACTACTACTACTTCTACTTCTTCTTCTTCTCCGCTTACTACGAGGACGACCACGAAGACGACCACCACCACGACCACGAGCACGAGGACGACCACGACCACGACCAAGAACACGACCGCGACCACGACCACGATGACGACGATGACGACCACGACCACGAGCACGAGCACGAGCACGACCACGACCAAGAACACGACCACGACCACGACCACGACCACGACCACGATGACGACGATGACGACCACGACCACGACCACGACCACGACCACCACCTCGAGCACGAGCACGAGCACGAGCACGAGCACGACCACGACCACGACCACGGCGGCGGCGGCGGCGACGACGACGACGACGAGGAGTACGAGTAGCAGTACAGCTGCTACTACTACTACCACTACCGCTGCCGCTACCCCCACCCTCACCACCACCACGGCTACGACGACGACGACGACGACGACGACTACGACGACGACGACAACGACGACGACGGCGGCGGCGGCGACGACGACGACTTCTAATCTAATCTACTACTACTATCTTTATTGCTGTTTTTATTCTCCCTACTATGACTGCCATTGTTGATATTGTTGCTATTTCCTGATGCATACTGTCTATTGCCCGGCTTATGATGTACAGCTTTGTTGCAATTGCTGTTCTAATTCATTTGCGAGAAATAGCGATGCGGCTCGGTGTTGAGGGGGCCATGTCTACTAGACTTCGGACTTCGTGGGCTTACGCCTTCATGGTCTTGCCATGTGGATGCAGAGGGCAATCCCATTCGGACTACGAGTTGTCCGCCAAGACCTACCTCTGAGGGCGGCGCAAACAGACAAACCTAAGCGAGAGTTACCCTAGACACTCACGCGTCAAAAGGGGCTTGCTGGCCCATGAGTCCGTCAGTTTTTTGTCTGTCAATTTTGTTTGCTAGGTCTTGGGTTTCGGGCTGAGCCTTGAAGCTCGCCAGCCAAGAGTCTGCATAGGCGAGGACAAGCGGAGTCCTGAGCTTCAAAGCTGTAAGCACCGTTTCTGGCAAGAAGTTCCCATGTAAGGTACTCAGGCCTGTAGAGAGAGGTGTTATGAGGAGGAAGCTGGCCCCTATTGCCCCCTGCATGGAGCCCAGGCGACTTAATATGTATGCATGTGTACGTGTGAGCACACTGCGAAGGGTGTTCTGTGCAGCACTCTGACATGTTGTTTTGTTTTCACCCCGGGTTTAGTCTTGGCAGTGATAAGGTCTTAGAAGCATGCCTAAGATTCACACGCTCGACGGCAAGCGGAAACTGGCGCATCTCGACAAAGATTTGGGGGCGGTAGAAGTCTGATCTATGCTCGAAGGCTCCTTTCAAGCCACCCCCTTTAGACGCCTTGCTCGGCTAAATGTGCAAAAAACTCGTGTCGTGTGTGGCGTAGGGCCTAGGGTTGTGGGTCAGGGTTAGCACTCGAGACTACATATTTTGCCATCCAAATCCCGGCGACCCTCACGAAACACTGGCAGGTGCAAGCCACAAAAGTTGCAGCGGCCAATAAACAAGCTGCGGGGATGACATGTGCAAATTTTGAATTACTCTGACACACGTAGTTGCAAGGAGGGACATACACATCAACGCCATCGCATGACACCACAACCATCACGAGTGCGCCCGTGCGCGTGCATGTACACAAATCTACACAGGACATGCCCTGCGCGGTACCACCACGCAGACCCGTGCCCCAAAGTCCTCATGGTGCTCGGCTCCACAACGACGACCTTGATACCCCAGGGACGCATCTCGCAGCGCAAGGTGTCGCTGTAGGCTTCCAGGGCATGCTTGGAAGCGTTGTAGGCAGCATTGCTCGGCAGCGCAATGAAGCCATCTACCGATGTGACCTTGGCTCATGAGCACCATGACTACCATGATCTACGACATATAACGACATCCTATGACATCCTGTCACATCCTAGGCCAGGCTTGAAGGATCCGATTTCCATAGACCCATAAAGCTTCACAACCTCAGGGCTAGCTGGCTTTTGAGGTGCAGCTCATTCGGTAGCAAGCGACATTCACCACCCGCCCCTTGCTCCTCAGCAGTAGCGGCAGCAGCTCGTATGTCAACTTCACTGGGGCAAAGAAGTTGACGGCGAAGGTTTTCTCGTACGTCACGGGCTCTGCCCAGTCCACATTGCCTGGGAGCCAGCTTAAACTTTAGGGTTTAGGGCTAAGGCTCTTGGGGATTTAGGGTTTGGGGGTTCAGGGTTTTGCTTTTTAAGGTTTCAGAGCAGGGTGCCCCCCGAACAGATTCCGAAAACTCCGAACCGAAGTGCCTGGTAAGCAAATGCCGGCATTGTTGACGATGGCCCAAAACTGCTGATGCTCCTTCACGGCACCCTGAACCTCGGCTCCGCTTCAGGACTTCGAGGCGATGCCCTTTCGAAGCAACTCTGAGACGCAAACAAGACTGTCAGGTTTGGGGTTTAGGGGATGTTTCCCCCCCCTGATACGAACAGCTCCGTCGTCGGGATCATAGTACCCCCTATGAAATCCCTATGAAGAACTGTCAGTCTAAGGGGGGAACATCCCAAGTTTGGGGTTTAGGGTTTACGAGATAAATGGCCCTGTTAAGGGTCTAAGGCTTCCAAGAATGGCCCGGGGAACAGCAGCGACAACCGCCGAAATCCCCTGGGCCGTGGTCAGATCACCCACCACGGAGACGAAGCTGCCCGTCTTCTGGTCCTTGTTGATCAAGGCCTCCTGGGGCCAGGCTGTCGTTCAGGGGCACCCTAAACCCTAAACCCGAACCCCCTAAACCCTAAAAAGCTTTGGGCTAAGAACCGAACGTAGTCCCCACCCCCCCCACGATGCCCACAGCCACTTGCAAACCCCTCAACAAATTTGAGGTGTACGGTTGAGGGCTTAGGACCTTCGGGTTCAGGGACTCAGGCATCAAAAACCCACAAGAGGCCCGCAAAACAGCCAACCTGACGTCATCCAGCTGAGCCTTGAAGGTCTGGGGGCTTAGCGCTTACGAGTTTAGGGTTTAGGGTTTAGAGTGTAGGGTTTAGGGTGTAGGGTTTAGGGTGTAGGGTTTAAGGTGTAGGGTTTAGGGTGTAGGGTGTAGGGTCTAGGGTTTAGGGTCTCCTGGTCTTGATTCGCAATGGATTCGCTGTCTTTAGCAGCCGGACTGCCGGCATTGCTGGAATAGCGACGGTCGAGAGCCTGGCTGGTTTCGGTGCTTACCCTAAACCCCTAAACCCCTGAACCCTAAACCCTAAACCCTAAACCCCAGACTTTTCTGAATTCCAGCACCTCACTGCCCTCTCTGGTGTAGCAGGCAGCCACGACGTTGAATCCGGTGCCCAGAGCCTGGAGGGTTCAGGCCACATCTCAAGGTTTGGGTTTAGGGGGGGGGGGGGGGTACGGTGTAAGGCTTAGGGTTTAGGGTTAGGGGTTAGGGTTTAGAGTCTTTTGAATAGGGTTTAGGGTGTAGGGTTCAGGGCTTAGGGTTTAGGGGGTGGGGTTTGGGGCAGCAACCTGGCTTACATCCCCGGGCCTGCGACACCAGCAAGTGGCCGAAGCCGCTGTCGCACCCCGTAATGAGGAGCCAGCGGTTCACGGCCGGCTCACGCCGGCGAGGCACACACGGTACCTTGGCCCAGGCTGGTCCACCCTAAAAACCCTGAACCCTAAAAGAGTTTAGGGTTTAGGGTTTGGGGTTTGGGGTTTAGAGTTTAGGGTTTAGGGTTCAGGGTCCCTAGGTGTGTAGGAGGGAAAGCCTCAGCATCCCAAGTGCCCTCAAGCCCCAGCCCCCAAAACCTTACTTCAAGCGCAAGGCACCAGCTCTTTGAGCCACTGGAAGCAGGGCATCGCAGGAGAACATGCGCTGCGGTAACGATGAACGACCACGATCCAAAGCGGCTCCCAGGACCAACAGCCACTGCTCGGATGGTTGGAGGGCTCTTGGGGGTTTAGGGCTTTTGGTACTTGCCAAGGCGTCAAGAGAGCCGCGGCCTCCAGGGTGGATGAAATTGGGAAGAGTAAGGTCCACTTCTGGCATCTTTCTCACTGTGATTCACATGTGGGAGGGGGGGGACTTTCGGAAGGAAGACGAATTATGCTACTAGCACGGCCTGACCGTAACGCCCAAACCCTGAACCCTCAACGTGCAACGTGCTCTTTTCAGGGTTTCGGGTTCAGGGAGTCCAGGGAGCTTGGGGCTATTAGAGTTTGGGACTTAGGATTTAGGACATGCCTTACATTGTCTCAACCCAATCAGCTGTGCAACGCGGACGCTCTGGACGTTGCGGACTTTGGCCTGCCAGTGTATTCGCAAGCGCTCGGACTTGTCTTCGGTCAGAAAAGCTCTGAAAAACTACGGCCACCGCACGGATTCGCGCTCAGGGCTTCACGCAATGCCGAGATCTTGGCATTCCGCTTCGACACCTCCCAACTACCTGAGCTGGACAGGGGCTTTACGAGGCCAGGTGCGGCCGAAAGCGAAGCGAATCCCAGGCTTTTTTGGCAACTAATCGTAGTGAAATCAAGCCTTGTGACAACAACATACTACTGTATGCTATAGCACAGTATGTTCAGGTCTATCACTGGTCTATCGACACCGCGGATAGAAGGGGCTTGGAAATTAGTTTTTGGGACTCGCAATCCATCTGCATACAGCAAACTCGGCCAGTTGCAAGGCTACTTCGCACAATGTATCGGTTCGGGACCTCATCTAGCAATCTGTTATTGTGTTAAGCTGCTGTGAAGCAGTCTTGCATCGGGTTGCCGGTAGCCACGCGACTGTCTGATGGAAGCAGCACCGTCGCACGAAAACTGACCGGCGGTTCACCACGCTGGTCACCACGCATGTCAAACTTAAACTCTGGGGTGTTGCCGTACCTTTGCCTCAGCTGTAGAGCAAAGATGCTGGGAGCTGTATGATGCCCATCTCTTTCGGATACGTCGAGAAAAAAACATCGGGTATCACAGCTTGTGACATTTAACCAACCCTATCCAAGCTTCTGATAGAAGTGGCACAGCTTCGTGATGACTTCTCCTGGCTTCGCGCCCCTCAGCTGATCCCAACTCCTCCTTAGTGTCGCGAAGATACTTATTTGAAGATCATGATAACCTGAGCAAGATGAACATACTGCCATGCAGTCCAGGATCTTTGCGTTGAAGGCCTTCACGTGCGATTCCGCTTCAAGTTTGCTGTCGCAGCTGCTTCGATTCGTTGCCAAGGTACGAGATTGCGATTGATTCGTCCCTTTGGGCATGTCAGTCTTCATCTTGACCAGATAACGACCACGGACAGGCTCATCTGCAGATGCTGCGAAACGGGCCTCCGCGAGCTCAACTTCTTGCTTTATCTCCTGGAATCTTGGATGTTCAATTTGAACTTGCTTACATATTTTGCAGCGGTCTCCAGGCTGCAGGCCCACCCCTCTGTTGTAATCTTGGCACCAGATGCACTTGTATTTGTAACTTCCGCCTTTCTCACTCCGATTCCCAGGAAGGACAAAGCAGTGGCGGTCGGGATGCCTACCCAGTTCTGGCCTGGTATTGTGGATGAAACCGCTCTCTTCCTCCAGTTCGTCCAAGCATGCAAGCCAGGCAGCTCGATCTATCTCTTCCGCAGCCCTTTCAAAGCGCTCCGCGTGCTGCTTACGTTTCGGATGCCCAGCCAGGTCGTCAGTCAAGTCGGAGCCAAAAGCCCGGGACACGTTCCAGTTACGCAGCTCATGGAGAAGCAGCAAGAACAGCTCGAAAGCTTCGGAATTGACGTCTGTACCCGCCTGGTGCTTGCTGCGATCGCTGACTGAGAAGTTGTAGTAGAGCGCGACTCTGCGCACCAGGGCCTTCAACTGAATCCCCTTAGGCCGAGTTGTCAGAAGCTGCTTCACTCCACTGACAGCAACTCCAGCTGTTGGGTGTTCAAGCATAAATCCATCAACGCGCTCGTCATTCTCCCATCGGTTGGGGCTGCCACGAAGCAGAGGGAAATCTTCCGGATCATTCGGGCAAAGGGCAAGGTCTACAGCAATGGAAAGGTTCTCATCGGGATCTCTGATTTTGAACTTTACCGACACATCTCCTGCTACCACATCCTCGACCCAATCTAGCTGAGCTACACTCTTCTTGAGTGCCTCCTTCCTTTCAGTCGTGAACTTGAAAGGGTGGTTCCCTTGCGCAGTGATCCAAATGTCCAAGTCGCTGCTGCTTTGTGAGAACGCACCATCCCGGCGAGAGCCCACGTAGCTCAATTTCACCTTGCTTCCAAGCACGTCCCAACATTTTTTTTGCAGCTTGCTGAAGCCCAATGGAGTCAAGCGGTAAGGTGCCTTGCCCCGCTTGACGCGCACGTTGAAATCTCTACAAAGCTCTGCATAGCGCACGGCGATGCTCTCATTTGTCAGGTTTCCGAGAAGCTCCGCGCCCGAGCTCCCGCCAACTTGGCGCCTCCACCACGGCTGTGATAGCCGGTGGGCTCGACACGGCCCTGGTCTCCAGCTGCACCCGAGGCCGGGGCAGCCCAGAAATGTAAATCCCCAGCACCGCGCTCCCAAACCCCCGAAGAGCAACACCACGGCGAATCGAAGCAAAGCTGATCGAGCGGGCTGCCGCCCTCGGCAGACTTGGATGCAGCCTTTGGACATGGGACACGCGTCGCGCGTTTCAGGCCCCGCAGTCAAGGCTGAGCAAACCTCGGAAAAGCCACAATCCCTGATAATGCTTGAAACTCAACATGCACACGCATACAAGGCCAGTTGAGCATGGAAGCTAGACTCAGTTAGACATGCTGGTGAGTGCCCCGACACAATCAGAGACCAAGCGCTGCATTGGCCCTGTAAGAGCACTAGAAATACTTGCACGGAGCGATGATGCCGTCCCAAAGCTGGAAGCCTGAATCCGGGTAGAGGAACAAACAATGCCGATCCTTGCGGCAAAACACGCAAAGCCCAAGTAACTCAATATATACCTCGATGCAGTGTGATCCAATTTTGTTGTTTTCAGTCATTCTGCTGAGTCCTACAAGTCCAGAACGCTGTGGCAGACTAGCCCGGCAAGGCAACGGCAGCTTTGCAAAACCCGTTGCTGAAGCCAACCTGAAGCTCTGCTACGATAGATCTGCGTGGCCTGTGATGTGATGGATGCCCTGCGGCAAGAATGAACATCGACCCGCTAGCAGCGTGTGGAAGCCTTTCCTAGGCCACTTATCCAGGAATCCTCCCATCAAACATCTCAGTGCAAACAAAAGCTGCACCATCATAAGCAACTCATGCAGGTCCCGGGTGATCATTGATGGATTGCTGCCCCTCCTGCAGCCACTGCCAATTTGCATGCATGACGGACTTGAACCTCTTGGAAGAACAAAACGCCTCAGCATACCTAAACCTTCCCAGAACTCTGAAAATGACACTCTAACCGGAGTATCGGAATCACAGACCGCCTCAGCCGTTTGAACCGTGATTTGCAGTCTGCCATGGTCTGCCACAGTAAGCGGTAAAGGAGAGGCAGAGCGTGTCGTACCACAACAAGCTCAAGCCGTTCCTCTGTCACCCTGGTAAACAGGTGCAGAACATCTCTGCGACGAGAACTCTCATCCTAACCAAGGATCGTATGTACAACCCTCAAACCTCATTAACCCAGAACTCTCATGGCTCTTCAAAGCAACCAAAGTAGTCACTAATGGCCCTAATGTTGTCTGGCCAACTCTGTGCACTCTCCAAAGACACTTAGCTCGGGCCCCACAGGCGCCTGCTCAGGTCTTCAAGGCTGCGCCACGGTGAGACAGGCTCCGCCCCCTTGCAAGGATGCCATCAACAAACACAGCTCCTGAAGCAGATCCGATGAGCTCAAGTACCATACAATGACATGAACACACCCGTCAACGCAAAGCTTGGCATTCTTCGAACAGGACGCGTGCCTTTTCAAGCAAGATCAGGCGGCGGCAACTGAGGGCAAGCTTCAAGCGATTCTCCTCCTCTTGTTTCAGTTCCATGTGTTTGATAGAGCGCCCAAGCCCTTCTATGAAGTAAGGAGCCTGACCATAGCTCAATTCACGAAACTTGCTGATGTTCTGCTGAATATCCGCGTGGAACTGCTTCAAGGTCGAGGTCATCTCCATGGCGATTCTGGAGTACAGGTCATGAAACATGGTCGCCTCATGGCGGGTCTGCGGGTGGCTCTCAACATGGAAAGCCACCTCAGAACCCATGATTTTGGCCAAGGCACCACCGGTCCCTAGTGATCGGCGAGCAAGCTGCTGATCCAATGCCTGGTCTGCATCCAGCTGTTGGGTTGACTCCTGCTGCGGGGCGGTTGCTGCTGACGGCGAGTTATGCTCTTGACGCCGGTGGCTTTTCATCTGTCTGCAAGCAATGCCTCGCGGTCGGAAGTCCAAAATGTGGATCGTGTACTCTTCGTCAGGGCTCTCTGGAAGCTCAAAAGTAACCATCTCCCAGTCCTTTTTTGCTTGCTGTGGCTGGCATATTTCTCCTGTCTTTTCACGTACTAGCACAACACCACAGTCACAAGAGTCTGGTCTCATTCCTGCGAGCTGGTTCTTGTGCGTCGGCCAAGGAGAAGCAAAGACGACATTTTGATCTGTGTGGCCAAAAATCTCCATATCAACTCGGCAATATTCAGCAGAACTGAACTTTGGTGAGGCCAAATGCAATCTTTTGAAATCTTCTTTGCGAGGTGCATTGGGGCCAGAAAAGAGTTGATTCCAAGTCGGAGCAGAAGAAATGCATTTGAAGCCTGGCTCTGCGATAACATGGGGGGAATCGCCCTCAATGGGATGGAAGTAGTCAGCCACTTGATGCTCACCAGCTTCCACCGGCGTGGTGATGTTGCTATTCTGCAGGGCATTCTTCGCTTGATCACGCAAGGCCGTCATGTGGAATGACGAAGTCTCCTTCACCTGTGCCACGAACATGGCCAGAAACCTTCCAGGGTGCAAGCACTGCAACACAACATGCAACGTTTTCCCTGTACTGTTGCACTCTAACCTGTGAAGTGCTCCCTACCTGAAGCCTACACATCATACGCAAAAGAACTATCAGCGCCTGCGAGCAAGGGCGTCAGGCGAGTACTGATAGTTGCCACCATCTCGTCCAAAATGTGTGGAATCACCAAGGACCGTATTTCGCCTGATGAACTCGGCGGACTCGTCATCTGAGAAGCTATGAAAGAGCTCGCTTTCTAGGGTTTCAATGTCATTCTCCATCATCCGGCCAAACTCCTCGCCGCACATCTGCGCAACTCTAGTGACCTGAGGAAAAAACACATGGTTCTGCCGCTCTACTGCAGCTTGCCTTGTCATGAGCAGCTGATGCACGACACTGGAGCTTATTCACCCAGCCCTTGTCATTCAAGTTATGCCAAGATGCTTCCTGTTCGTATGTCTTGCGGATGTTCTCAACCTCGAGGCCCTCCTTGCGCAGTGCACGGAACCATTGCTTCTGATCCCGCTGGTCTGAATCAAAAGGGGCATCCATGCTCCTGACAAACTGGTCCTCAAGCACAATTCTCATCAGTTCGACCAGTGGTCTGAAAACCCGGGCGCACATTGATTTCTTGTACTCTTTGATAGCATTGTTTGCGGACTGTTGCTGCTGATCACTCACCGAGTTCCTGAAGAACTCCAGAGTGTAGTTTCGTGTTGTATGCAGAAAGAGGAAACTAAAAGCAAATCTTTCAATGCACTCCGCAAATCGTCTTGTTGCTGTCAATCCGAGAAGGTGGGTGTCCGAAGCATGCACAGTCTTAACCAGCCAAGTCTGTAAATATTCCTTTCGACGTCTGGCAGCTGACATGCTGTCACCACCATCAGCACTCGCTGTATTCATGTCCGGCGCAGCTGGAGTAGCCAAATCATCAGCGCTGGCAGCAATTGGCTCAACCGTTGGCCCCACTGCCTTTTGCCAGTTGCCGCTCTCGAGCATATCTATAATGTGCTCAGCCCTTTGTCCCATTTTTTGTTCTTTCAGCCAATCGAGCTCTTGTGGCAATGTCTTCTTCACCTTTCCTGTGAACTGCCCTGACTCTAGCTTTCCTTCCCAAATGCTCTGCCCTTCAGTGACAATGAAGGCCATCTTTTGGAGCAGCCCTGAGCCGCCTTGGGGCTTTGAGGGAAGATGATCCGGCTCGCTCCTTCGAAGTTCATCTAGTCGAGGCCCGACAGTGTTCACAAAATTGGCCAACTTCTCTGACTGCTGATTGTGCACAAGCTCTTCAAAGCTCGCAAGGCCAAATTTGATGGCCTTGGGCCATTGTGCTTCAGCACCACACCTCTTCCTCCATCCCTGGATCAGCTCCTCCTCTTTCGCGCCGGATTCCTTCAAGCGAGTGACAAGATCCTGGTTGGGGTTTCCAGGCGGGACTCCAACCATGAACCAGGCAGAGTATCTGCCCGTCTGCTCAGCTGCTTGATTGTTCCAGCTCTGAACCCACTGGTTCCACTTGGTGGCATTTCCCAATTCCGACTCAGGCTGCAGAATCTTCTCATCAAACTTGTTCATGATTGCTACTGCCTGGTTTCCACGGCCTTCCAGTAACTTCTCAAAAGCTTGACGGGCAGGCTCCGCAGACCTTGGGTCGCTGCTTTGCAGGACAAGGATGGGGATAGCATTTTTGTCCTCTAGTTCCTTCAGGGCCATCTTCAAAGGCTCCTCGCTTTGCATGCTCAGCCCAGGCATGTCCACGATGATGAGGGAAGTGACATGCTTGGACCGAACGGTGACACTGACGCGTCTGGAGTCAAAGCGTCCTCCATTTTCGGAGTTTTGGCCCCGAGCTTTTCCAGAAGATGCTCTCTTACCACCTCTTCACCATCCACATGGATCACATGGCCATCTTCACTGGGATCATAGATCAGCGTGAACTGAAAAGGTCGGCAGGTGCCTTGCGTTGTTCCTGTGACACCCAGGGGTAGCTTGGTCATCCGCTGGAGGATTGTTGTTTTCCCAGATGACTGGTTGCCGAGCAGTAAGAACTGCGGAACTTCGGCAGGAAGCGACAAGCTTTCAAGGCCTTCACTATCTTCATGTGTCCTCAAGCTCATGTACTCCATGAAGACCTGAGATAACATTGCTTTCATGCACTCAACTTCACACACTTTCAGGGCACATCCCATGCTTGCGGCCAATGCTCATGCCAAACATGCTCATGCTTTGACCCGGTAAGGTCTGGGCGCTCGCAAACTGGAAGTATCGCATCATCTGCTCCGAATGTGGTTTCATGGATGCATTCTGTTGATCGGTTTTGGGCGATTTCATTGGCCAGCAAGCGCAGCTGAAATGCGTCCAGCACCCATCGGACATCGCAAAGCGTTCGGAAGTACGCACGAAGTACTCCGCCAAAAATACAACATACCCTCTGATCCAAGTCTTTCGTGGAAAATCAATTGAAGGTTGCAAAATGCAAGAAAACAGCGTCCATCCAACTTAGGCTGAAGAACATTGAAAAACGATTGGAACAAGCATAACCAAAACGTCAAACTTTAAACATCTTCACACCAAGGTCCAAGCATCCCTGTCGAATCTCTGCAACGGGGGCACCGATATCCCGTTGCAAAAACTAACACGTCCGCGTCCAACACTGTCTGGCATCAAAGTCTTGTCTTGCTAGTGATCAAAAAATCTGCTGCACCATCGCGGCGAGCTCCTTACTGATGGCTCGCGGCTCAAGAACGGAATACTTCCATGCGGAACTTCGTGTTGAAAACGAAGACTCAACCTTTTATTTTTTTCTCATTACATCACCGTGAGGCAGAAACCGAAAACAAGTGCCGGGAAACTGTCCCTCTCGCAAGGACTGTGCTAGCTTTGTTGGGCGAAACTTCCATGCATTGAGCGCAATCCAAGGGTCACTAATCAAAGGCTCGCTTAAAATCATTTCTTTTGGTTCAGGGTGGTTTGTAAACCTGTTTGACCTCTGTGATGGTGAAGCTGGTCTCAGGATGCCAATTGAATTTTGATTCACTGTGTCACCGCGACCAGGCTCAGTTCTAACGGGGGCTTACGCGGCACATCGGAGGATCGATGAAGAATGTTTCGTACAGCACCCCTCCTACGCTGCACCAGACGGCCTCTTGTGTCTCAATAAGCCGCGGTTGTCTACACCTCTGATCATCCCAACGCCTTGCAGTCCCTACGCCATTTCTACACAACAACAAGCATGATCGAAGCGAGAGCGCCGGGAAGAGAATGCAGAAGAAGGAATTCGTAGAAGGAATCGACCAGCCACGGAAGTGAGTGAATCTACAACAAGCTTGACTTGGAAGAAGAGAGCACAACTCAACAAGGAATATGGAAGAACAGGAAGTTACCCTCTTATGTGTGGCAGATCATCGGGACAGAACGTGTTCATCTTCAGGAAGGGGGTGTCTCGTACCGTAGGAAAGACTATGTCGGAGCAGTGGAAAAGTGCAACAACTACTGCGACGAGAAGCTTCCCCCAGGGAGTATTAGAATGCACGAAAGATG
>CAJNDS010002116.1:394240-489240 GCA_905221605.1 Symbiodinium natans | reverse complement strand
AACTGAAGCGCTGAAAGAAGCGTTAGCGCAGAGGGGCGGGCAAAGATCCGTCAAAACTGACCTCACGTGGCCGACGCTGACCGACGACAAGTCGGACGCGCGAGACGTTGTCCTGTTCT
This sequence comes from Symbiodinium natans, assembly GCA_905221605.1. Taxonomy (NCBI): domain Eukaryota; class Dinophyceae; order Suessiales; family Symbiodiniaceae; genus Symbiodinium; species Symbiodinium natans. The sequence goes on along the minus strand of CAJNDS010002116.1, from coordinate 489,121 downwards.
ACGAGGAGTTCGAGGACGTCTGCGCGCTAGCCAACAACTGCCGCGGTATGAGTGCGCGCGAAAAGCTGCTAGCGCTACGCGGGCGCTGCCGCGGCTCGCGCATGAAGACGTACACGAACGCGTGCCGCGCGGCGTGGAAGTCGGGAGAGGTTCTCTCCGATCCACAGGCGGTGTACGACCGCATCAAGAACAAGCACTTGATGTTCGGGGAATCGCGGGAGGAAAGAGAGGTCCGCGTGGATGGTGAGCATGCCTCCATTCGAGCCTTTGTTTGAGGCATCGATCTGCGGCGGCAAAATCGCCCGCCGGTTTTAGCGACCGGTTCTTGGTCTGGACGGAAAATCGCGCGCAGCTCCGCCTGGAAGCCCTCTGCGGTGCCTGGCATCGAACCTGCTGTCGACGGCGGACCGGACGGTCCCGCCAGGCGGGATCCCGGTGCGTAGCAGGGGCATAGGCAGCACCGGTAGGAACCATGGCCAGCTTCCTAGCTGCGGCGCTGACGTCCACCCGCGGCGGACTGTCGCCTCCAGCGCTCGAGGCCTCAGGAACTAGCCTCTTCTTCTTCCTCCTCATCCTCGTCCTCGTCTTCGGCGTCATTTGGTACGGACTGATCCTTGGCGGCAGAGCGTTGGACTGCGCCGGTTGGGCGCCTTGTTGAGGAGCCTGGAGTGCTTGCTTGCTTGGACCACCTTCCAAGCGTCGACAGCTGGTGGGAGGCGCCAGGTTGCGCATCTGTGTGGGGAAGGCGCCCTGTGCAGAAGGACCTTGGGACCCTGGCGGTCAGAAGGCGCCTTACGAAACGTGCTTGCTTCAGCGCGCAGGTGAGACGTGGCGTCTTTGGGACACGAGAGATTTGCGTGTGGCGGAAAGCGTTGCGTGCAGCGATGAGGTTCCCGTCACCGAACGCCTCGCGGTCTTTAGGACGCGCAAGGGGCCACGCTGGGCTGGCTGGCGTGAGGGATCGGCCACGGCTGGAAGAGACGCAAGTGACGCTGTGCGCCCAGCAGACGCGGTCGACACGGCGCGCTGCCCGAGCTATCATATCGTGGAGAGCTGGGACATCGATAAGATGATCGAGGAGCCTCCAACGGACTATTATTATGAGCAGCTCGCGGCGATATGCGCGCCCGGCACCCTAAGGCGTGCCCGCACCTCCTCGACCACCTCGTTTCCTTAGAGGGTTTCCTAGACAAGTCAATCTTGTTTGGGTTCTCCTTTGGAATTAGCAAGGCCGAAGTTTGTGTCTCCAAAGGTAAGCTCCTAGGACACAACATTGGGCGGGACGGGAGTTCGCCTGACGAAGAGTGTTGTCAGGCGGTGATTGACTTTCCCCCGCTCTGGGAGAAGCTTCACATTCAGCAATTTTTGGGTTGCGCAAACTGGTTGCGCGGCTACCTGCCTGTTGAGTATGGGCACGCAGCCAAGATTTTAGGGCAGTGGCAGAAGCCAGGCGCCGTCTTTCCTGAAGGCGGGCTGGGCTCAGCCGCCACCGAGGGTTGCAAAGCCTTTAAAGCGATTAAGCGCATGATGCAGAACCGCATCAATTTGGCTACCTTCGATGAGGCCTCTGCTGCGGATGGGTCGTGTCCCCTTGAGCAGATCGCGGATGCGTCGGGCATCGCGGTAGGGGGCAGCGTCGTGCAGATGACGCGTGACTTGAGTCAGCTCAAAGTGCTTATGACGCACTCGAAGAGTTTGACCCCCGCGCAGCAGAACTGGCCGCCCTTGATACAGGAGGCGTTTGCCCAGCTCGAGGTAAAGCGGGCGACACGCCGCATGTTTGGCTCTATTCGGACTCTGTGTTGGACAGATCATGCCAACCTTACCCGAGCGCAAACGTCGGACATCGGAATGGATCCGAAACTCGTCCGGTGGGTTGCGGAAATCCTTATGGATGGGTCCGAAATAAGGAGCCTTAGCGGTCGCTCAGCGACGCTGGGTGACAGTTTTAGCCGCAATCCCAAAGATCGGGATGCGCTCCTTGCGGCGAGGACGAAAGATCTCGAGGGCCTTTCGGGCCAACTCCGAGGTTTCGACCTGGACCAGTACCTCGGAGAGGGTACTGAGGGTGACGGACCCGTGCCCTGGGCGGTCGGCAACGACGCCGTCCCAGAGCCTGCGGGCCGTGTCCAGGCCGCGGCTGTGCCGATGTGCGTCGTCGCAGCCCTTCCGGTGCGCGTCATGGTTGTCTTTGACTACGCGCGTTGGAAAGAGCAGGACGCAGAGCTGACTGAGATCAGGCGCGTCTTCCAAGCGAGCCTCCCTGGAGTTTCTGTGGCTGTCAGGGGTTGTTGGGGTCCGTTTGAGGATACCGACGGGCTTGCCTCGCATTTCGATTGCGGGGCCGGCAGGCTCGCAGGGACCAAGAAGATCAAGCGGATCAGGGTCGACTTGCTTACTTCGTGTGCCAAGGTTCTTAGGGAAGCTTCGGGGTTTCGTCCGCAATTCCTCGTAGGACTTGGGCAAGGCGGGCTTGTCACAGCCGTCCTTAGGTGGCCTTTGGTTGTTGAGCTCACGCTCCAAGCAAGGAACCTGCAGCGCAAGGAAGCCAGGGCTGTAGGAGAGGCTTGGGCAGGCATCAAGGCTATCTGGGCGGTGCGGCCACGCCTTTGGCGCACGCAGCAAGGCCACTTGGAAGTGGCCGAGGCTTGTCCGGAACTCAAGAAGGATTTTCCGGAGCCTCCCCTGCGAGGTTTTGGGATCGTAGGGAAGCAGGCATTGGGGGCGGAAGTTCTGCGGTCCTTGAGGCTGGACGCGGTTCGTTCCATCGATGATGCCAGCATTAGAGGAATGCTGGACGAACCGTCACGACCCCTCTGGGACCATGAGGGTCTGTGCATCTGCGGCAAGCGGACCTACCTGTTTTCTCGCTGCCCCGCCTGCATCGAGAAAGAGGCAGTCGATACCTCGGTGGAGATAGCCGAGCGGGAGGAGCCCGAACCTCCGCTTGAGGGCGACCTTGAGGCCCATGAGGTGGGCCTAGAGGTCAACTCCGTCCTTGCAACTTTGGATAGGACAGGAGGATTAGTTAGGGTTAGGTCCTCAACCATCCAGCAATGGGCGGTAGGGTTCAGGACTACGCCCAAAGATGCTCCAGTTCCCACAGCATATGGTATGCTGAGTGGGAAGATATGGAAGAAGAGCCATTCCATGAAGCTCAGCCTCGGCTCCCAGCACAAGGATCTTTCCAAGTGGGGCGATGTGAAGCCTTACTGGACCACATGGGTGGTTAGAGAAGATGGTGCTGTGGTGGCGGGGCACAACTGCTCGCCCTTGAATGTGGTTCAAGGCGACATCGTCGTGCATTGGTCGTCAGTAGTGAACTGGCACGGCCACAGACATGTCGTGAATGAGCAGTGTGAAGTGCTCTGGAGGTCTAATGGCAAAGAGGTTGCCTTAGACCCCTCCTTCGGCAAGCTGATAGCCCTTGTGGGTAGGGTTACTCAGGTCGTTGGCTGGCGGGCAACCGGAGAAGCTTCGGATCCCCGCAGTTCTACCCGGCAGGCGTCAAGGGTCCTTGCTCAATTCTCTTCGTCCAACGAGGGCGTAGAAGGGCATTGGACCGCGGGCGCTATCAGTCGCGGAAAGAATGCCAATGAGTGCAAGCTGAAGGGTAGAGTTTTGGCGTTTATGGGTGAGGAGCACAAGGGCCCTGCAGTGGTTCTAGAGCTCGTCAGCCATAGCCCCATCCTGTGCATTTGGGACCATTCCTCAACCAAGGTCAAGGTCGAGTTTAAGGGCGGTGTTCCGTCTTTGAGCCTGATCGCGGAGGAGGACGAAAATCGTCGTGAGCAGCTTGCGGTCGAGGCAAGGGACGCGGCGAACATTTCGGAGTTCCGAGTCACGGGATCCCTTCGTACGGCGTGGTACGAGGGTCAGCGGCGCGATCCCTCATTGGCGGGCTCGATTCGCAAGCCAGAGCCGCCGATGGTGATATCCGGAGACGGGTTGCTTGAGCGCGAGGTGACCCTCAGGACGGGTCAAACCGTCGTTGTCCCAGTGGTTCCCAACGGGGCTGCGGGCGCGAATGGAGTGACCTGGCGCCGCGCTTGCTACAATTCAGTCCACTGCGGAGTCCTTGGGGCTCATAGGTCCGCTGAGGTTACCATCAAGCTGCTAGAGAGGGCAGTCTGGTGGCCCGACTTAGAGAAAGATGTGCGGACCTGGGTCGCCAAATGTCTCGCTTGCATTAAGGGCCGCTCTCGACCGACGAAGGTCGAGGCTCGTGCGGTCAAATGTGGCGCCGAGACATGCTGGCAGGAAGTCAGCGTGGACTGTGAAGGTCCAAACCGAGAGGACAGGGAAGGGCATAGGTACTCGCTTACGTACTTCGATTGCCTCAGTCATGCTGTCCTCCTCGAGCCGATGAGGTCTCTGACTCATGCTGAAGTCAGGAGGGCGTTCGTGCGCTGTGTGCTTCGCAGCAGGACGATCCCGAGCCTCATCAGGTCGGATAGAGGGCCAGAGTTCAAGAATGCGCTCATGGCAGAACTCAGCGCTATGCTTGGGACCGAGTGGCGGTTCAGCGCGCCCTTGAGGCCTTGTGAGTTGGGCGCAAACGAGCGAGTCCACCAAGAAGTTCAAAAGGTGCTGGGGGCGGTCGTCAGGCAAGTCGGCGCCTCCCTTTCCGAAGCTTGGTCGGATTGGCTCGTGGTGGCGGAGTACGTCATTGATAACACTCCGGGACCCCACGGGTATACCCCGAGGGACCTAGAGCGGAGCTGGTCGCTCGCTCTACCACTTGAAAAGGACGTCCTGCGAGACGCCTTGCAGTTTGAACCCATCTCTGATTGGGCTCGGAGCCAGTTTAAGCAGTTCTCGGAACTAGCTGCTGCGGTCCGAGAGCACTGGACGCGGTCTTCAGAAGCGCGGGCGAAACTTGCAAATCGCCATAGGCGCACTGTGGACCTTAAGCCAGGCGACCGAGTGGTCTGGAACGCTCCGAGGGCCCGTTCAGAGGGGGCGGGGCGTGTGCCTTGGAAACCGGGTCTGACCGGCCCCTGGCGCGTGTTGGAAGTCAAGGGCCACAGGCTCACCTTGGAGCCCGTGTCGATGGAGTCGGGGGGTACTTCTTCCGCCCGGCGCGGCCCGATGGAGGCGCACGCAGAAGACTGCATTCTTGTTCCTGCGGATGCAGATGGCGCGGAATCCCGCGAGCCGGTCGTCTTTGAGGACGATGGAACCGGCGGGGACGGCTCGTCTCGCCCCAGCTTAGGGCAACAGGTTCAAGGCGACGCCAAGCAAGTGGAGTTCACGCTGACCAGGCGCGGGAGGGACTTCGTCCTCCGCCTTGGTGACCGCATTGCCTATCGGGGTGTAGGTGGAGGCCCGAAGGTGTGCAGGTTAGGACGGGTCACGCAGGTAGATGTATCATGTACTTGTTCATGTATGTTTTATAAACTATGTTCGTGCGTCATTTTGGCTCTAGAGTGGTGCTTGCTAGCGAGAAAGTCAAATTTTTTCCACACTTTTGTATGCATGTGGGTTGTGTTTGTTTTGGTCGTCATACACTATTTTGCTGTAGCTTTGCATTTTATCACTAACAGTTTTGAACCGTGCTCCGGGGTGGAGCGGGAACACTCCACAAGTGAGTGCATGGAAGAGTCGTGTGCCCGACTTGACAGTTCGCCGGCACAGCTGCAGTTGCAAATCCACGAGTTGCAAAGCCAGATTGAGCATCTTAGATCTTATACGGCATTTTTGGAGCAGCGCTTGCATCGTATTGAGCAGGAAGATCAGAGGGTTCGCCGGGATCTGCGTGGCCAGAGGAGCACCCCTAGCATCGGGTGCTTGTCAGTGCGGCTCTTGCACCTGGAGGGTTGCTTCAGCTTTCTTGTGCGTGCAGTTCAGACCAGTTTCCCAAGGCCCCCAGGTTTTTGGCAAAGCTTGATCGAAGACTAAAAGGTTGCAGTATGAAACGCCCGACGGATCCTGATGATAAGCATTTCAGCAAAGCAAAGAGTAAGTGTGGTCCACCGCCCTTGGGGGGGCTCGCGCTGCCAAAAGACAAACCTAAAGCACCCGCTCCCCCTCTGCCAGCGGCAGGTCTAGCCCAACCTGTGTACTCACAGGGACGCAGCATTGAGCCAGTTCCACATGTCAGGCAGGAGTGAATGTGATTCTGATGCTGAAGATGAATCAGCCATGCACTTCGCCAGGTTTCGCCAGTCTTCTTTAGAGTCCAATCAACAGCAGCAAAGCAGTTCATCTCTCCTGTTGAAAGCTGTTTCGAAAAGAAAAGCCGCAAAGACAGCCGATGCCCACCATCCCAAGTTCCAGCAGATTGCTGGTTTCTCCCAGATGGCTTTGTCATTATTCTGGGGCGTCCTCGTTTTTATGGGTGATTGTAGTGGGTTGTTCAAGCAGATCCAGTGCTCCGAATTTGCCAGTCAGCACACCTCGCGGATTCTTTCAGGGTATGCCACGAACACAGTGCTGCGTTACCTGGCAGCTTGGTCACATTTTGTGGCGAACCTTGAAGGTTTAGGCTTCGGTTTTGGCAATCTTGACAGTGTTATGATGGCAGACGTACTAGTCACCATGTCCCTTGAAAAGCATGGAGACCCTACCCTGGGTTCAAGCTGTTGCATGACAATCAAAGCACTTCGTTGGCTATGCAAGGTCGCAGAATGTACAATCTTATCGTGCGCGTATGAAAAAGTGATTGATTCTTTTCTGAAGTCAAAAATTCCTCGTGAACGCAGGGAGAGCTTCCCACTCCCCACTTGGGTGCTTCAGCTGTGGGAAAGGCGCATCTTGATGAAGCAGGCATCACTTATTGAAGTGGTCGTTCTTGGCGGTTTTTTAGTTGCTGCCTGGGGTTCATTACGTTTTGCTGATCTTCAACGTGTGGAGTGGAGTTCATTATCTTTTGATTTGCATGTCCTTCGTGGTACGTGTTATGCGACAAAAACTTGTCACACCGGGCAGCCCTGGGGCATCCTTGCGTCAGGCATTCTTTCTCGCGGAACGCATTCTTGGGTCAGCAAATACCTGCATGCCCTTGACAGGCTTGTTACAATGCATGTTCGAAACCACACAGATTCGTGGCTTCCATCGTTCTTACTTCCAGCAGTGCAAGGCGAAAGTTTCATGTTCCCCCTGCAAGCTATGAGCTATGCTGAGGCGTTGAGGTGGATGCGGCATTTTCTCCTCATGCCTTGGGCGTCCTCACCACCAGAGGTACCGCCCCTCAATTTCACGGTGCATAGTCTCAAAGCCACCATGCTTTCCATGTCCCTTCAAGTCAATGTTGATGAGGTTGATAGGAAACGTCAAGGGCACCACCGCATAAGCAGCTCCGCTCTTTATTCCCGTGACGATGTTCATGGCATGCTTCGGTGCCAAACTTGCATTCGTGCTAGCATTCGCACAGGCTTCCGATTTTTGGTCCCCCAGCACAGAGGGGGGCAGCAGCCCTTGACGCCAGCGTATGTCCCGCCGGAAGCTTTCTCTAAGGACTACGAGTTTGAACCCTTCCAGTGGTTCTCGTTTCAACTTGATGGCAGTGATGATTTACTTCAGAGCAGTAATGGGAGTTGGGAGGTCGCAGAAAATCAAGTAGTCACTCCTGATCCAGACACAGAGGCGCTGGACAAAGGTCTCGTGTATCACTCTGATCCAGGATCTTCAGATGAGAGCGAGGAGGAACCTTCGGCACCCCCAGCCGAGGAGCACAACTTAGGCGAGCCCGATGAATTCTTGCTGGGCTCCTGCACCGCGGTGTTGCACGTGCTCTGCCCTGCAGATGCTTTATCAGGCACACTTGTCAATGGCACATATATGCGTGCAAAGTGTGGTGCCACCCTTCCGGCCGATCGGCTCATGATCCACACATCAGTGCCATCTTCGTGTCGGTTGTGCAGGCGCGGTGCATGCTTGGCAGCTTTATCTAGCTTCTCAGAGGAGTGAGTTTCAATGTCCGTTTCAGAAAAGTGTGTTTGTTGTTCTGCATATGCATCAGTGTCCCAGCAGGCTGTCATGTTGCACATGTTCACCAAGGGTTAGATTGCTGATATGATCTTGACATGATTCTTGGTGGATCTGCAGGCAGGCACCCGATTGGTCTAGCAAATCCCAAAGGGAAAGATCTTTTGATTCGTTGCGTCTTGCAAGGGTTTCACGTTCTGGTAAGGCGAAGCTCTGGAAGCCATGTATATTTTAGACATGTTGCTTAGCATGGTGATCTAGCTCACGAGAACAAAGCTCACTCATCCTATCCAGGTATCAAGATTTGTTCTAGCGCTGAGTACCAACATTAGCCCTGCGTTATCTTTGCCTGACATGGCCGACTCTGAGTTGGAGAGTGCACTGGCGAAGGAAGGCCTAGCAGCAGAGGTCATCAAAGTGGCCACGGAAGGGGGCTGGACAGCCTCGGCTTTCAAACATGTCGTTGAAACCCAGGCAGAAGTTGAGGGAGCCATCCCCGAGATCTTCCCAGGTCAGGTTTTGTCCCGGTTGCAGATTGCCCAAATCAAAGCAGCGTGGGCGGGCATGCAAGCATCCAGCTCCTCTAGTGTTTCGCCAGCCCCAGTCAATGCAGATCCTACTTTGGAGACATGGGTAGAGAGTTTTGCTCCCAAACTCGCATCCACGAAGCTGTCCGACATGAAGCGCCAATTCCTTGCAAATTACCCAAGTGAGGTTTTGAATCCATCTACTCTACCTTCTTTGAGGCTGATTTCCCTCGCAGCCCATCAAGAGGCACGGTCGGAGTATAAATGGATAGCTTGGAAACATCGCATGACGGAAGAGAAAGCTTCGGAGTTGTTGATTGCCCGACCCCACAAACAGCCCAAGCTCGAAATGCTGGGTCTTTCCAGCTTGCTCTTAGATGATCCGCCTACAATCGAAGTGACCGATGCCAATATGGGGATCAGTGGTATCCAGCGGATCTTGGCAGTGCATGACGTGGCATTAGCCATGGTTGGCTCAGCTCACCTTGCCCGCCTCAAAGCCTATAGCTGCAAGTTTGTCCAACTCGTGTCCCAGCGTTTCGACCCAGCATCAGGACTGCGTGCACCGACAATTCTAGAAGCGCAGCAGGCAGATTGTCGGATTTGGCAGAGCATCCACTCTTTGGTCAGTGAGAAAGCCTGGAGCTTGAATGATGCGTTGCATGAGTTCACAGAAATTAGAGGTGAGCTCAGCACCTTGTTGCAGGCTCGTCCGAAAGCCTTGTTCATCCCCCGCGGCCCTGATCTGAAAGGCAAGGGCAAGCAGGTCGGTCAGTGGAAAGGCCTGGGCAAGGGCCGTGGCAAGGACAAGGGCGGTAAGCCCAAGGGCGCTCCAGGGAGGCACATCACCTTCGTGAAAGAAATCCAGATAGGATCCGAGAAGAAAGGGTTGTGTGTCCAGTGGCAGATTGGACGTTGCACAAGGGGGGGCTCCTGCCCCTTTGTTCATGCATGTGCATACCCCAAGCAGGATGGATCAGCGTGCGGGAGCAAGTCGCACACAGCCTCGCAGCATGAGCAGACGCCTCACTGATTCGCCCCAATCCCTGGGCCGTTGCAGAAATCCCCGAATTCAGATATGCCGTCTACAGAAGTATCACCCCCAGCTGCCCCGCTTTCTTTGCACGCTCATGCTGAGCCGGTTCATTCAAACCCTTCATCGTCTTGTATGTCAGTATCACCATCACAGCCTCATGCAGCGAAGCACCAGGCAGGTGCAAGCCGTGTTGCTGGATATGATGTCCAGCCTGCAGCTCGGCCATCCGAGCCCGTACATGTCACTCCCAAATCGGCCTCCTTGTTGGAGCGAAATGCTGGGCCTGTGTCGTTGCCAGCAATGCAATGTCCTCGGGGCAACATTCCTTCACAACCCGTGTTGGGTCAAGTCGTAAGCAACACACCTGGTCCTTCCAGTGATGCAGTAACACCCGGGCAGGTGGGTGTTACACACGTGGCAGAAGAAAGTTCTTCATGCATACACGACTTCCAGTCCTGTCTTCAGGCGTTACTGTCGGCCTCTTGGCCTCCACGCGTTCTTCCCGCCAGGAGCGTTACTTCAGCGGCTCCGGGGGAATCGGGCTACTGGAACTTTGGGGTGCGCATAGGGAATCCTTCTGCCCGCTCTTCAGTTACAGATGCACTGCCAAAATTGTGTGCAAACCTTAATGGTTTCCTGTGCCAACTGTTCCCAGGTGAGACCTGGAATGCCTTGTGTGTCAGCAGGAATATCCTGACGTCCCCGCACAAGGACACAGCAAATTTGCCGGGGTCGTCAAACTTGACAGTGGGTATAGGTTCGTACTCGGATGGAGGTCTTTGGATAGAGGATCAAGCAGGTACCGTGCCTCAGTTCATTCCCAAGCTTGGGGTGACTCTCATGGGGAAGATCGTCAGAACGCATCATGAGCCATTTAAGTTCCCAGTGCACCTGTGGCATTGCACCCAACCATGGCTTGGTGATCGCTGGGTGCTGACGGCCTTTACCCTCCCAGGTGTGTCAGGCGATACACTTCGAGATCTCGGATTCCCTTGGCCCCAGCCACGGAACATCCCCCCGACACCGACCCCTAAACCTGTAAATTGCCCCCCCACCCAGGAGCCACTTCCTTCTTCGGGGGTCAATTGGGGAAAACCTTCTCCAAAGGGGTTTGTTAACCACAGCTTGATCCTGCAGCCCCAAACGCCTCGGCCACCACCATCTTCGCCCGTCCTGAATCACTCAGCGCTGCAGCAGTCTTCAAGGATCTTCCTGGACATTTGTTCGGGTGCGGAGAAGCCTCTGTCATCAGCAGTGCAGGAGTTAGGGTTCCCAACGCTGGCAGTTGATATCCTGTTGGATAGCAGCATGGACATTCTCGATAATACCTTTTTCGAGCAACTGTTGTTCATCTGTGGCTCAGGGGTTGTGGGGTATTGTGCGGCATCTCCCTGCTGCTCAGAATACTCCCGACTGAAGCTCTTTGGAGGTCCGCCTTTTGCCATCCGCACCCCAACCCAGCTAGGGGGCCTGGAAAATTTGCACCCATCAGCTCAGGCTCGTATACAAACAAGTCACGAGATGCTTTTCAGGGCATGCAAATGTCTTCAAGTAGTTCATGGGGCCGGGGGCCATGGCCATTTGGAGCAACCATCAGGTGCCATGTCCTGGGATGAAGCCTGCGTTCAAGGCTGGTTGCATTGTGGGTCCACAGCTCTCATTGTTCTCCCAGCCTGTGCATTTGGGGAGAACTGGGCAAAAACCTGGCTGTTTGCATCGAGCTTTCAAGCCCTCTCGGTGATGGGGCAGACGTGTCAACACGGACGCAATGCTCACGAGTCCGTGCAGGGACGTGAGAGTGATGGTTCGTTCAGAAGCCGTAAGACTGCTAAATACCCTGAATGCCTGGCTGCCGAATTCGCGTTGCACATCAGGCCGCTTCTTGCAGGTGCACAGATCGAACAGATCGAACACACCCTTGCCACAGCATCGGCTTTGGTACCTGTCAAGGCCCTGGACGTTGGACCGTGGGTGATCCACGATGGGGCAGGTCGCCACTCTTGTGGGGATTGGAGCACTCCATTAAGTCAGGATAAGCTAAAAAATCTTAGGACATACCTTTTGGGGAAAGTTTGTGACATGCAAGGCCCCAAACGCCTGCTTGCTAAAGCCACTTGGCCTAATCCTGAGCCCCTTTTCTCCGAACTGGAGGTGCAAGATGCGCGCAAAGAGTTCTTCTCCTGCCTAGGTGTGGCGACGGATGCAAATACATGGGAGGTCCGTGAGCATCAACCTTTGCATCTGCATGCGCTTGAGGCACTTGCCTGTTTTTGTGGTGATCCGGATGTGAGTCTTTGCAAATCCCTTTTGCAAGGCGTCCCTACAGGGTATAACAACGATATCCCGGTGTCAAATTGTTTTTGGCCGAATCAGAAGGAGAACCTGGAGGATGTATCTCTTTCCATCCACATGCAGAATTGGCGCTCGGCCTCAGTCGATCCGTCAGTGACTCAGGCTTTGCTGCAGGAGGAAATTGATCAGGGGTTTTGCTTCAAGTTTGATGGCGATATTGAAGCTGCTAAAGCTAAATGGCCGGGTGCACTGGCGATAGGGAAGTTATCAGTGGTCCGTGCGCCAAATCGATCGGAAAGGTTGGTCTTAGATAACTCAGTTTGTGGCACGAATGCAAGTTGCAGTGTTCCGGAAGTCCAGCACATGCCATCAGTGAGGGACGTGATGCACTGTTTTCCCCTTCGGGGCACTCGCTCGCGGCAAGCTGCCATATCTCTTGATGTCAAAAGTGCTCACAAACGCTGTGTTGTCAAGGAGTCAGAGCAAGGTCTCCTAGGTTTCGCTTTTGCAGATTCCCTGTACTTCTATCGCGTGGCCCCATTCGGGGCGGTCTTTGCACAGCATTGGTGGGGGCGCTTAGGCTCCTGCCTCCTTCGGTTGTTACATATCTTGATTTGGTTCAGCCATGCAGGCCACTTGTTTGTGGACGACTACTTGTTTTCTCAGGCGGAAGGCGTCCTGCCAGCAACAGGGGCAATGATCTGCCTTTTCCTCCAGGTTCTGGGGGTACCTTTGAGTTGGAAGAAACTTCAAGTCAGCTCTCGAGTTCATTGGATAGGGTGGTGTTTTTGTTACACCTCCGGGGTAGTTTCGCTTGCAGAGGAGAAACGGTTAAAACTTTTGGGGATGGTTCAAGATCTTCAGCGTAATCCAAAAATTTCACGCAAGGATTTGGAGAGGTTTGTCGGGCTCGCTCTTTGGGCTGCGCACCTTTTCCCGACAATGAAGTCGCTTTTGTACACCTTCTATCATGACCTTTTTAGCCCAGCTGCTACCAACTACTCGGTGGCCCCAGATGTTTGGCCACAGCTTCGTTATCACTTGACGGACTCCCTGCAGTTCAAATCAGTCCCTCCAGGTACAGCAATTCCGCTCCACAGCACACTCTTGTCAGTTCGCCATCAGGATTTGTCAACTTTGTCTGACTTGGATCGAGTGCGCATTACAGACAGGCGGGTTTGGATGCGCGTGTCAAGTCAATCAAGCTCAAAGCGCAAGTTGAGCCCCGAGTCAGTGCGCATTTTGGGTTTGTTTGAACACTGGCTTTTGCATATGTGCCCATTTTGCAGCATGCGCCCCTTAGGCAATGCATCCTTTGAGGCACGAGCAGATGCAAGTGCGCATGGCTCGATGTGTTGCATTGGTGGGTACGTTTCTCACCCCACGATAGGCCAGCGTTGGTTTCGCGAAAGTTTTCCCTACAGTGCCTTCAGGGCCCTTGAGATTCCTGTGCAAGCAGACATGCAGCTTGATATTGCTTGCTATGAAGCGCTCGCCCAAGGAGCGCTGATCTTGGCAACATCTTCTCTTTTACCTTGCGCCAGAATCCCCTTGCAACTACGTTCCGCATCAGATAACACAGGTGCAGAAGCAGGTGTGAACGCTTCCTTCTCCACCGCTCGGCCTCTCTGTTTTTTCCTAGAAAGGATCTCTTTGCTAGCAGCTGTACATAGAACAACGCTGGATGTGACACACATCTCTGGGGAACGCAACGTGAAGGCGGATGCCTTATCTCGTCCTGCTGAATATGAGATTCCCCCTGATTGCCTTGAAAAGGACAGAGTGCGGCTGTCACTCGAGGCACTTTGGTTGCCTCGTCCACAAATTTCTGTCTTCCCCGAAGGGGCTCACCTTCCATGGTCTGTGCGGAGCAGGGGAGTGCCGAACAACCTCACATAGGTTTGGGGTTTTTCTGGGGCGAGGTTGCTGGGTAGTTTGGTTTGGGGTAATATGGTCCCACCCATCAACCTTCTTTGTGCATCGTTAGCTGTTTCCTCGAGTGGATGTTGGTGAGGATTTCCGGCACTCCAGAGAAAACAAAGCGTGGAGCGAAGCTCGCTGCCTTTTGAAGCCTCCGGCTATACCGCTAGCAAGCACAACTAGTTTATAGAACGTATCATGTACTTGTTCATGTATGTTTTATAAACTATGTTCGTGCGTCATTTTGGCTCTAGAGTGGTGCTTGCTAGCGAGAAAGTCAAATTTTTTCCACACCCACCCACCCCAGGCTTTGGGGCCCTCGTCTCACCGGCACTGGCCAGAAGAACATTCAAGACCTCGTTACAAGAAAGTGGGCTCTCGGGGCGGGCCGTAGCAAAAAAGCAGTATCACCAGGCAGTCTCACTTGTAGGGCAGTTCTTTTGCAGCAGGTCCATATGGACTTCTCGGTTCACATTTGCACAGTCATGTTGTCGTATGGGCGGCCAAAAAAGCTGGCTGGTCATGTCTACTCCGTACAGGCCACTTTCTACTTTGCATCATGTTGCTGATGACCGGAGAGATGTGGTGTGCGCCAAAAAATCATTTACCGTTTTTTTTGGTTGTGTTGGTCAAGTTCAGCTTCGGTCTGTCATGGGTGGGATAATATGGTCCCACCCATCAACCTTCTTTGTGCATCGTTAGCTGTTTCCTCGAGTGGATGTTGGTGAGGATTTCCGGCACTCCAGAGAAAACAAAGCGTGGAGCGAAGCTCGCTGCCTTTTGAAGCCTCCGGCTATACCGCTAGCAAGCACAACTAGTTTATAGAACGCTGCCCGTGCGCAGGTCGGCGTGCACCGCTATCTCCCCGACGCCAGCGGGGTTCGCGTCAAATGGCGGCTCGCATACATCGCCGAGGACGGTGCGCTCACGCTTTCAGAGGGGACTCGTCCGGCCCACGAAGCGGTTTCCGTCAGGGAGATCATTTCCAAGATCGACCTGAACCGCGCCGGCGTGCTTGCTGCAGCCTCGGCCAGAAAGTTGGACAAGGGAGCGTACTCGTTACAGGACAGGGCGCTCGAGAGAGCGTCTCGCACTGGCACGGGTGTGCTCTCGATCCGAGAGGCCCTCGCGGACCTCTTGGTCGCGGAACCTCGCGTGTTGCAGCCTAGGGCTTCCCCAGAGTCGGGTGCTGTCGAGAGTTGGTTCCGGCAGTATTTCCTTGGAGGGGTTGCCGATGTCTTAGAGGTTGCTTGGGGTGACGCGGTCGTCTCCGACGCGGCTAGGAGGCACGGGTACAGGGTTGTTCCCGCTTTTGTGCAAGGCAAGCAGGCCTACGGGATCACCTGGAACCTGGCCGCAGAAGAGCACTTAGAGGCCATTAGCGGCGCTGTTCTGCGCACAGAGCCGAAGGTGCTCGTGATTGGGCTTGAGGGCAAGAATGTGCCCCGGGCTTTCCTCCAGCTAGTCGTCCGGTGTGCGCAGGAACGCACGCGCGCGGGCGCCCACGTCGCGCTGCATTTGCAGGCACAAAAAGGCGAGTGGGAACCCTGGCGGCTCGCAGAGCCACGCTGGCCTTGGGCTTTCGTGCGGGCTGACATGTGCCAGTTCGCGCGGGCCAGTGGCCGCGGCAACCTCGTTGAGAGCGGGGCCCTGTGGCTCGCCGATTTCAGCTTAGAATCGGTAGGTTTGAGGTGTAGCAGCCGGGATGCGTTAGGCGCAGTGCAGCACAAGCACGTTGAGCGCGTGCAAGCCGACTACAACCTCATAGGGGCGGCTTTCTGCGCTTCGCTCCAGGACCTTGGTCTGAGGGGCGCAGAAGAGCTGTGCACCGCTGCGGTTGAAAGCTTTCCAGCCACTGCGGGTGCAGATAGCGTCGCGGCTGCGCCACAGCCCTCTCCAGTCGTTCCCCTCCCGGACGTGCGCTCGGGCGAGGACCTCACGCCAGCAGAGCGTGCGGAGCTGGATAAGGAGGTGGATAAGTATGCCGCTGAGAAGGAAGCGTTTTGGCGAACCAAAGCGGACGCCAAGGACTGGGATTCCGTCCGGGCTGACCTTGAGGTCTATGCTCTTGCAGGCGAGAAGGTCGCGGAGGATCCTAGGCGCACCGAGGCCTATAGAGACCTCGTATGGTCAGGTTTGAAGATCGAGCCTGGACCAACCAGACCAGGGCTGACCGATGCTGACATCGCAGCCGTCAGGGAGCTCGTCCCAACCTCACAGTCTGAGGGGCGAGTCCGCGCAATGGGTCGACGACAAGCTTGAAGAAGAATGCAAGCGGGGTCAGTTGATCCGCGGCAGCTCGGCTTGGGGATCTGCGCCGTTTCCGACCAAGGAAATGCCCAGCTACAAGCGGCATAGGAAGCGACGCTTGGTGGTTGACTACCGCCGTGTGAATGCCCGAATTAAGCGCTCCACGTACTATTGTCGGCGGGGCAGCGATGTGCTCGCTGCCGCAGTAGGTTCGGTTTGGTATACCTTCGTGGATGCGGTTAGTGGGTTTAATCAGATTAGGAACACCAAGCGTGCTCGCGAGGTGTTGGCCATTGTGGCAAGATCAGGGAAATATCTCCCTGTCGGCCTCACCTTTGGCCCGATTAACGGCCCAGATGATTTCAACTTTGTGGTTGATAGGGCCTATGCCCCCGGCAGAGGTAGGCGCCTTAAGTATACTAAGGAGTGGATAGCCTACGTGGATGATCTTACTGTTAGGACGGGTAGGGTCATTGATGGGCAGTTTTTCACTGATGCCCAAGCCGAGGGGGCGGTGCGCGAAGCGTGCGCCAAGGGGGCAGTCGCGGCTCCGCAGAGCGCGTCGTCTGCTCTTGAAGCCTTAGGCGTTCGCGGTGCGCACAACACCAAGCGCGCGAACCATGACGCGGCGCGCTCAGACCAGAATCACCCCACGCGCGTTCTGATGCTCAGGATGTTGGGGCTGTTCGGGTGTTTCTGTGTTCAGGGCGGGTGTTTTTGGGGCGGGCCGTTTCCCAGGTCGCCGGTCTGCGGGCAGAAGGATTTTTCGTCGTTCGTCGCGTGCAGCTTCGTTCGTCTGTCTCGCAGCCAGTGTTTTGCAAGCAGGCCTAGAGGTTCGGTCCAAGGTCGAAGCAGAAGCCGTAGAAGCCTTAGAGCCCAGACCTTAAGGAAACTCCCCAAACCCCCGCCGCAGCGGTTCAAGTGTGTTGTAGAACCTAGGGTAGGTAGTCCCTCCCCGCGTTCGTGCCTGTGCACTGCGCCCCGCTGCGGGTCGCGACCAGACCGCGCGGGAGCGACCAATCGGTCGCCCGGACCTTCGTGGTCAACCACAAGGCCCCGCTGCGGGCCGTGCCCTGGCCGCGCGGGAGCGGCTACCTACCACTACTGCACACCGGCCCCTTGCAGCGGGCCGTGTCCTGGCCGCTCAAGGGCGCGTCAGGTTTTCCTCGCCCATCGGAGGTCCAGCAAAGTCGCGGGCCTCAGTGCCGCGATGGGTGGAGGAGGGTCGAAGGGCAGGGGCAAGAGCAAGAGCCTAGGCCCTAAGGGCCGGAGGGGCCCGCCCACGATTGACGACGTGCAGCGCAGGCTAGTCCGATGCATGCGGCACGGCGACGCTGGTTGCAGAGGCCGGTTCGCTTCGGGCGGCCTCTACCCGGTTGATGAGTTGATCGAGCAACTTGGCATCACCATCAACCAGTACAACCAGGCGGTCGCGCACGACGCCAACCAGCGGAAGCCGAGGTTGGATACCTCGCACGCTGGCTTCCTGCGTGCCTTCCAAGGCCACTCGGCCGATTGCGGCCATCCTATGGGGTTCATGATGGAGGGTCTGAGTGAGACCGCCATCAACGAGCTTATAGACCGGTATGGCCCGGCCATGTGGCACGGCACGGACCTGCATGTCGTGCCAAGCCTGATTCAGAACGGCTTGATCCCCGGCGGCGGGCCGGGAGGCCGCCTCGGGGTGCACTACGTCCTAGGCCACTGCCCCACGCAGTGGGAGGACGGGAGACGCGGGTTCCGCCGCGGATCGACTTGCATAGTCGAAGTCCAGCTGGCGGTCCTGCGGGACGCCGGAGTGCCCATCTATTCGGGAGCGGATGGGGTGGCTCTCACTGGCCAGATTAGAGCCACCGGCATCTCCCGCATCTGGGCACTCCCCAAGGGCTCGCCTGTTTACTCAGTCTTGATTGCTGAGTTAGAAGTGGATCGGTTGATCCAGCATGTCGACCTAAGGAGTTTAGGCGACACCAGTGCGGGCCCACACCCGCCGTTGGGGCGAGGACCGAGACTGGGCACGGTCCAGGCGTCCCAAGCTGCTGCGGCCAGCAGTGGCGCGGCGAGCTCCTCGACGGTTGTGCTGGCCCCTGCGGGCCGTGTCATGGCCGCGGGGGCCGCCCAACCTGTTACCCCTCCTAAGGCCGCGCCTAAGGCCAAAGGGCGACCCTCAGGGGCTCCTAAGACTTCGATCGTTCCAGCGAAGCCCAAGGTGTACCCTAGGCGCAACGTCCCTGGCCCCAATGTCCTCGAGGCCGAAGACTCGCTCGAGGAAGAGGCAGCCCAAGAAGCTGAAGGTGTCGAGGAAGATAGTTCCAGCTCGGATCTTCCCGACACGCGGGCGCCTCCAGCCGCGGTCAAGGTGAAGGAGGACGAGGAGCCCGCTGATGGGGCCCAGGCCGAGGGCACAGAGGAAGGGTTCCTCGAGCTCGGCCAAACGGTGGTCAGCAGCGCGAAGGAGTACCTCGCGCGGTCCGAAGCTCTTCTGAGAGCGCAGAAGCTCCAGTCGAAGATACTGGAGGTGGCGGTGAAGCTAGAAAAGATCACCAAGCGGGAGGAATCCCTTAAGACACTGCGCCGAGAGGGAGAGAGTCGGGCGGCCGGGGAAGGCGCCGACGGGGAAGAGGTGTCTGACGATGGTCAGGACGCCCCCGGGGTTGCGGGGTCGAGCAGTTCCGCCAGGCCTTCAGGAGGCGGGACCGCCCAGTCCGCCCCGGCCCCAGAGGAGCCTCGCCCCAACGCTGACGGCCACTATGGATGCTCAGCTCCTGGATGCGGGCTGGCTTTTGAGTCGCTGGTTACCACTTGCATCAGGCGGCCTGCCATGGCGCCTCTCTTCCGCCCAACCTGGGGATCAGCCCCTCCGCACCTCTTGACCCTTTTCGTCAAGACTGGCGGGGACGGTTGTTCCGCCGAGGAAAGGACGGTGAGTATGGGGAGGTGCCCATGCTCCGAGTGATTCGGTACCACAAAGCCAATGGGTACGATCACTCGAAGGTCCCGCTCCTGAAGAGAGGGGACCGAATCCAGCTTGAGGACGGGTCGCACCACATTTATGGTGGTAGTCATCCGCCGGGGTGGCTTCGCGATGACCCGGAGCTGGATCCCGCTCCAGAGAGCAGCAGTGGAGGGTCCACGCCCAAGAGCGAGCCCAAAGAGGAGGCCGAGCCGAGACCTACGCGGGAAGCAGCTCCGCGCGGGCGGGCCCTCGAGCCACCGAAGGGCGACGTTCAGCAACGCCTTGCGGAGCGTCGTTCCAAACAGGATTATTCGCCAGACCTGGTGACGCCTCTTGACGATCTCCATGCCCAGGAGATCGATTCCTTCTTCGCGGGCGACCCAGCCGCGGACAGCCTTGACGTCATTCTGATGCGCGCCGAGGTTCGCGCTGAGTCCCACCTCAAAGTTGGCCGGGAGGAGAAAGAGCCCCTGGTCAAGGAGGAACAGGAGGAGGAAGCTGAGGTTGTCAAAGACGAGGAGGTATCGGTTAAGATGGAGGAGGGCACCGCGGATGAGGCGGACGATGTCGCCCTCCCAGCCAACCGAGCCTACGTCGAAGGCCGCTTTTACCCTACGGCAGCTGGCGGTGCTTCTTCTGCGAAGCCATTGACCCGGTCACCGAGGACCAGTGCCTCACCACGCACGCGGGCGGCCCGAACGCGGGCGCCCCGTGCGACGGCCGATGGATCAACGGGATCGACATCGGGTGGTGGAAGGTAGATCCTCAAACCGCGCCGGAGCAATGGCGGCGGAGGTTTTCTGCCGAAGAGCTTGAAGAACAGCAAGCGCGGGCAGATGCCGCGAGGCTTCTCAGCGATGAGGAACTCGCTGAAGCCCTCCAGGCGGCCGAGGAGGCGCGGGCGGCCGAGCGCGCCAAGAAGCGGGAGCGGCGCCAGGCCGAGAAGGCAGAGCGCGATGATCACATCAGCGAGGCGCTCCGCATAGCAGGGTGGCAGTGCCCTAACTGCTATGAATGGAACCTTTCATTCAGGCAGCTGTGCTTTCGGTGCAGCACGCCTCTCCGCTTGGCAGAGGTCGTTTCCGCGGGATCCCTGATCCGCGGCGCGGCGAAGAGAGGGACTCGGGCTCCGAAAGCAGCCAGGACGAGCTGGAGTACGAGATCCTTCTGGCCAATCGCGCGATGGACCAAGAAACCATCCAACCTCTTCTTAGAAATAAACACAAGAAGAGGGGCGGCAAGAGACGTCGCGAAGAGGCGACGTACGGCAAGGGCCGCGACCCCTTGGAGTGCTTGGGCAGACGCCCGTGGCAAGGGCCAGGGCAAGCCGAAGGGCAGAGGCAAGTCCGATGCCAAGGGCAAGCCCAAGGGGAGGGGCAAGTACGCCTGGGGCGCTTTCGCCGCGGGCATTGTTGCCGCGCTCCAACCCCGCCCAAGCACAAGCTGGGTCCCAGCCTTCCCGTGCGGGTCGGCCCGGCCGCCGCCAAGTGTTCCGCTTCCGCCGCGGACCCCCTTTTTCCTGGGTCGCGGGCTCCTCAATCGGTTGATGCACGCCCTCAACGGGAACATCAACGGTTGGTGGGGCCTGGCGGCTGCAGCGTCGGCGCCGATTGCCTTGCAGTTGCACCGCGGGGTTGTGCATGTTGTCGAGGACTCCATGCACGCGGTTGCAACGGTTTCGGCCGACGTAGTCGAGGAAATCGGTCATGGGGCCAGGCGGACCGTGTGGGTCGCCGGAACGGCCATCACTCTGGTAGTAGTGATTTTGTGCGGCGCTGTTCTGTGGTACGTGAGTCGTGCCGTTGCCAATCGCATTGCGCATATGCGACATGGCAACACCGCGGCCCCTGAGGCGCGGCTGTCTCAGCTCCTTGGCTCCGAAGCGACGTTTGAGGTCGCGAGCTCCAAGAAAGGGGTGACCCATAAGGTTTGGGTGCACCTCAAGGAGGAGACAGCTGCCTGTGGCTGTCGTGCTTACCTGGCAGAAGGACGCTGCGGGCATTGCGATGCCGCAATGGACACCGCTCGTTCCCTAGGGTTTTTGCACGCGGCCCAGCGAGGCGCGGGTCCTGCGCTCACAGACTCCATTCGGAGTACCGCCTCCGAAGCCCTGGCTAAGGGTAAGGTTGTGTTGGGTTTGGGAACAGTGAAGGATGTTTCTCCCAACTTGCGGCCAAGAGCCGCGGGCTCTCCTGCTTTCAGGGGCTCGCGGGTCGTGACCTGGCCGCGGCCCCAGCAGATGGAGCGAGCGCAGCCCACGCACAGTCCGGCTCCGTGCAACGTGCCGCCACTGCCACTGTGGCGCGCACACCAGGCCGGAGGAACAAGGGCCCAGCCCCCGCTAGGAGTCTCCAGTCAAAGAAGCGGAATTCCTTGCGGGCGGGCCATACGTTCAGGCCGCCCAAACGCTGCTTGGGTCTGGAGCAGCAGAGGATGTGATCTACATTCGTGTACAGCTTAGATTGCCCATCCTGCATCGAGGCAATCGAAGCGTCGCTTAGCAAGGGCGCAAGCGTTCGGATTGTCGCCGACATGGGGCAATGTCACCGCACCAAACTTCAGTGGCAAGCGTTGAAACGCTTGGCGGCTGCAGGTGCCGAAGTGAAGGTGGGTTGTGGCACATCCGTGCGCGACGCCTATGCTCGCGACGGCCGCGGGGCTAAGGTAGGCACCGGGATTCAAGGGCTGCACCATGCCAAGGCCCTATGCCTACCGCGGCCTGATGGCGCGGTGGTGCTGATTGGGAGCCTCAATTTTACCACAAGCAGCAAAGCCAATGCGGAGGCAGGGCTTAAGCTTGAGGTCCCCAAGACGCACCCAGTCGCACAGTCCTACATCGAGGAATTCCAGAGGGTGTCGGCTGAGGCATTCTCCCTCGATGAGGCGGTTGCAAAGCGCCCTCAGTTGGAGCGAGCCAGTAGCTCCAACGTTGCTGGCAACGCCACTCGTGCCCCTAACACTGCTCCACAGGGTATCGAGTAGGCTGCGGCCAGTTGGCGCGGCGTGGTATGCATCCACGCATTATCAGAGCAGGCGTTGCAGCACGGCACGTTGCTTCGCCAACCTTTTGCACTTTCTTTTGCTTGACTGCGGGCGAAAAGCCGCGGCAGGTTGGAAACCTGCCTGCCCATTTTGCTTCCCCGCACCTTTCTCCTTCGCCCTGCCTGTGGCCCCTTAACAAACTTTTCGGTTAGCCATGTGCCCCCTTGTAGAAGTATTTTTCCTTGTCGTTTCACTGCTGCCAACAAGGCTCAAGGGACTACTGAACAGACCGAGTCCCAGCAAAAAGTGCCCGGTTGTGGTTTCAAGTTCAAGGGTCTGGAACGAACCCTAAATCGTTTTATGGTAGCGGAGCTGAAGGCCTAGACCTTTGGTTCAAAGTGAGCCCAAGAAAGCGCTCTGGAGGAGCGAGGACTGAAGTCCAAAAGAGCCTTGGGCCAGCTGCCAAGCGAGCTCCTTAGGGGAGACTGTAAACGAGGCTGAGAGGAGCCTGGAAGTGAGAAAGAGAAGAAAAGTGTGATGCAAGAAGGAGATCCTGCTGGAGCAGGAGCTCAAGAGCATGGAGGAGACACTCCAAGCGATACTCCAATGGCTAGGCCAGCTGGAGGAGGATTGCCCCCAGGTCTCGGGGGAGCATCGTTTCAAGAAGTGATGGGAAGTTTGGCCGCAGCAGCCAATGCTTTGGCTGGAGCTGCAGGATCTGCAGGATCAGGCCAGAGGAGTTATGACTCAGCAGCAAAGCTGGTAAAGAGTCCAGAAGTGTTTGCTCCAAAGAATTTGGAGGAAGAAGTTTCACAATGGCCAGACTGGAGTTTTAGCTTCAGGGTGTTTGTAGGATTTGTAGATCCTAAGTATGCCGAAGAGTTGGTTAGGGTAGAGTCAGGACCGTTGAATCCGGCTCTGTATTCGCAAGAAGAGAAAGAGAGGAGCATCAAGCTCTATGCGATTTTGGCTTCATATCTGAGGAATCGTCCTCTGAAGTTGTTGAAGTCCGAAGGAAGTCAGGATGGCTACAGTGTGTGGAAGAAGTTGTTTCAGGAGTTGGAGCCGTCGAGCAGAACAAGAGGACTGGCAATGGCTCAGGCCCTCGTTAGTTTCCCAGCGATGACCAAGGGAACTTCCATCCTGGACTACCTGCTCACCTACGAGAAGCTGGTGGGTGAATACGAGAAAGTTTCAGGAGCGAGGTATGATGAGAACCTCAAGATCGGCACGGTGCTGAAAGGATTGCCGAATGAGTTGAGAAAGCATATTCTGGTTGGACTTAGTCCTACTACGAGTTACACGGACATCCGAAGGAAGTTGCTCGAGTACGAAAGGAGCACGCAGTCTTGGAATGCAGAGAACATCTTGCAGTCCTTCAGCATGGAAGGACCAACAAAGCATACGCCGTACAACGGACCTCAAGCGATGGAAGTGGATCGAGTGAAAGGAGGTTACAAAGGAGACAAAGGGAAGTATGGAAAGGAAAGGAACAAAGGAAAAGGTAAAGGAGAGAAAGGAGGAAAGTCCTTTGGAAAAGGAAGATTTACCAACAAAGGAAAAGGAAAAGGAAAATGGGATACTGGCAAAGAGTCCAAGGGAAAAGGAAAAGACAGAAACAAGGGAGTTCGCGCGGTGGAAGGTGGCTACGGGTCAACGAAGTTTCAAGGAAGTTGCTACATCTGTGGCAAGCCAGGACATCGAGCCACGGATTGTTGGCAGAAAGGAGATAAAGGTAAAGGAGGAAAAGGAAAGGTGAGATACGTGGAAGAAGAAGAGACTCAAGGTCAAGGTGACCGAAGCTCTGGGAGCAATGCGAGAGCGAACAACGACGAGAGTGGACAAGTGAGAGTCATCACCGCCTCTGCTGCGAGAATGGTTCGAAGAGTTGAAGAGGTGGAAGATCAGGATGAAGAGCTTGACTTGAATGAAGTGAGCTGGAAAATGAATGAGGTGGAAGTGAGAAGACTCGAAGAGTTCGATCTCACACTGGGAGATGAAGAGAGCGATGAAGGTGAGATAGACCCTCACGATGAGTTGATGGAGTGGTACGATTCGAAGCAAACAGGCGAAGAAGTTGGCGAAGTGAGAACGCTACAAGATGAGAAGACTGTGAAGAACGTTTGCAAAGAGGTTGAGTCGTGCGAAGTTGTGCTTGACAGCGGTGCGGACTGTCATGTGTTGCCTATGGATTGGGCAGAAGAGGTCGGAGAACCTTCGACTTTCGAGTACCGACTGAAAGATGCACAGGGAAGAGTTATTCCAACACTGCCTGTGAGGCAGCAAGTGAAGTTCGTTTTCTGGAAAGAGTCAGGAAAGAAGTTGGTTATCACAGACACTGCAGTTTGTGGCAACGTTACCCAACCACTGTTCTCGATTGGGAAGATGTGGAAGCTTGGTTGGGGAACTGTAAGCGAAGATGGAAAGTTGTGGCTGAAGAAAGGAACTGTTCGAGTTCCATTGCACTTCAAGAGAAATTCTTCAATGGCGATAATGAGTATCAGTCGTGTTGTGACTGAAGAGATGAAGGTGCAACCTGTAAGGCTGGAAGAGAATCTTAAGAGAGAGCTCCAGCACAATGAGATTGGAGATTCCTGGTTCGTGCTGGAAGATGGAACTCCGGCGCGGTTTGACTGGGATGTGACAAGAACATTCGACCCCACCGGTCATTTCCCGAACCACATGTATGAAGGAGAAGGAAGCGAAGGTGACTATTTCCCGTATCGAACAACCCTCTTGGGGAAGCTTGAAAGAAAAGGAGGCGCAGTTTCTCCACTGAACGAGGTAGACTGGAATTCTCTGGAGTTCTTTGAGTGCTCGGAGGAGTGGAAGGATAGAGAGAACGTATCTCTTGGAAGAACCCCAAACGAGAGGTTTGAAGTGATGATCACTTTGCTGGAGAAAGAGATCAAAGAGCCCAATGCTTATGGAAGCTTTGAAGGACTGAAAGAGAGAGAAAAAGAGTTTGGAGGAGAAAATCAGCCCATGGAAACAGGAGAGACAACCGAAGCGGTGGTTCCGAGACAAGAGGAAAAGAAAGAGCATCGAAGCAAAGGCATTCCGGTACTCCCGGAAGACGAGACAGAAGTAATGCTTATTGGACCTCTGAGGATCACCCCGACAAGCGAACTGAAGGAGATGAAGGAAGCTTGCAAGTACTTGTATTTGTCAAAGAACGGCTCGAAAGGAGTCCTGTGGCAGAGACTAAAGAAAGAGGTGGCGACGAACAAGCTGAAGGCGACAGTGCAAATCTCAGAGGACATCAGAAAAGAGTTTGAAAGAGATCCTATCCCAGAAGCACTACCTGCGCTCCCGAGCCAGGAAGAGATCGAGAAGCATGAGTTGACGCACCTGCCTCGGGCATCATGGTGTGAAGCCTGTCAGGCAGCAAAGAGTCGGGAGGACAACTTTGACGAAAGTACGGAGAAGCCTCAGCGACCAGTGTTTAGTTTGGACTTTATGTTCACAGGAACCCAAGGAGAAGAAGGAGAAAAAGATCCATTAGCAATTCAGCTGGTGGGAGTTGATTCTGAAACGAAGTTTCTTTTGGCCGTCGCGGTGCCAACAAAAGGAGGAGATGCCGTTATCAACCACGCAGTGGCGGAAGTCACACGAGTTCTTGCACTGTTGGGATACAGTGACGTCGTGCTGAGAACAGACACAGAGCCTGCAATGCTTGCCATTCGGAAAGGAGTTCAAGCCGTGCGAGCAAGACATGACTTGAAGACGGAGCTACAAGACAGCGCTCCAGGCGAGCACCAAGGACTGACCGTTGAGCGGTATATCCAGACAGTGAGGAAATTGGCAAAGACTTTACTCGCGACCGTAGAGCAAAGAAGTGGAACAAAGATTGGTTCCGATGTCCCACTGTATAGTTGGGCGTTTAGACATGCGGCATGGCTGCAAAATCGGTATCACGTGGGAAGAGATGGACGAACAGCCTTTGAGGCAACTGTGGACAGAACGTACAAAGGGAAGCTTGCACCCTTTGGATCAGCGATCATTGCTAAAGCGTTGCCGAAAGCCCAAGAGAAGGGAGAACCATGGGAAAAAGGAGTGTTCCTTGGAAAGGACTACGCGAGCAACCTCAACTTAGTCGGAACAAGTCGAGGAGTGATCAAAGCAAGAACAATGAGAAGATGTGCAGATGCATATCAGCCCGAGCTATTGCAGATAGCTGTGGGAGCCCCGTGGGATCATCAGCTCAAAACACTGAGACAAAGGAAGAGAAGGGTTTTGCCCTTAGAGGAACCTGAGCTTCCCCCGCTAGAAGCCCCAAGAGAAGGGAAGGAGAAAGAAAGTGAAGCGAGGCCGCAGTCAAGTTCAGGGGGAAAACCGAGTTCAAAGAGTTCCTCGAGTAACAGCCCTCCAGGGTCAGATCCAATGTCTGAAGGAGGAATTGGAAGTGCAGGTGAAGAAAGTGACGAAGACCCCGGAGAAGTGAAAGGAAAGAGAAAAGCTGAAGAGGAGCTGTTCCCAGATGAGACCTCACTGGAAACGTTGAGACAAGAAGCAATGAAAAGAGACACAAGAGAAGCGTTGGAGGATGCAGAAGAGTCGCCAAAGAAAGGTCCAAAGCTGGACGAAGGCACAGGAGAAGTGGAAGAAAGGAGCGGAAAAGCGCCGAAAGTTGGAGAGGCAAGCGGAAGTTCCTCAAGGGTGAGTGCAGAAGTGGTTCACTACCACATTAGAAGATTTGAAAAGAGTGAAGAGCCTGAGGAACACGGAGATGAGCTCCTTGATCTGGAAGAGACAAAGATGTTCCCTGAAGAGACAAAAGAGTGGCAAGAAAAATGGAGTGAGAAGACCGAGGAGTCAAGCGAAGACTTACGAATGACATGGTCCCATGAGTATGACGATGGGCCACCAAAGCTCGACAGAGAGGACTTGGAAAAGGTCGATGCGAAATCCGAAAGAACTGAGATAGAGAGACTCTTGGAAATGAAAGTGC
Source organism: Symbiodinium natans (assembly GCA_905221605.1). Classification (NCBI taxonomy): domain Eukaryota; class Dinophyceae; order Suessiales; family Symbiodiniaceae; genus Symbiodinium; species Symbiodinium natans. The sequence continues at coordinate 462,278 of CAJNDS010002116.1, read as the reverse complement.
TCACAGAAGCTGTGCTTGATGAAAAAGGAGAGCCAGTGCCCACGCCAGAAGGTAAAGCGCCAAAGCAGTTGAGCACGAAGTACGTCCTAGACTGGAGACACAGGCAGGGCCAGTGGAAAAGACGTGCAAGGTTGGTTGCACGAGAATACCGTTGGTTGACGGATTATGACCTCACAGCCCTGTACTCCCCGACGAGCATAAGCTCAAGCATTAAATTGCTTTCTGCACTTTGTGCAAGTTCACCAGGCTATGAGATGATCTCGATTGACATCTCTGACGCGTATCTTCAGGTACCCCAGAAGGAGTACACAGTGGTTAGCCTGGGAGGAAAATGGTACAAGCTCTGAGGAAGATCTTGGAAGAAGAGAAAATGACTTCGGATATCGGGTTACCAAGTTTCTTCTACAAGTTACCGAGCGGAAGTGAAGGAGGAACTTTGATGAGCACACATGTGGATGATCTGGAAGTGTTCGGAAAGCCCGAAGAGAACAATGCAGTGGTTTCACTGCTGCTGAAACACAAGTTGAAAATCAAGCTTGAAGGACCAGTAAAAGTTGGAGAAGGCAAGTGTACCTTCTTGAAGCGAACTTTCCTCGGGATACCCGGAGGAATTGAGATCCGGATGGACGGAAAGTATCTGGAGAGATTGGAAGAGCTCTTAGGGCTCGGAAAAGCACATCCAAAGAAACTCCCGTTTCCAACAGACTATGGGAGATCGATGAAAGATGAGACCCCGCTGAACGCGGAAGAGCACCATCTGTATAGGTCTTGTGTGGGGATCCTGTTGTACATGACCCCCGAACGACCCGACCTAGGGTTTGCGACGAAGTGGCTGTCTGGAAAGTTGGCGACACCGACAAGAGGTGACCTCGCAGTGTTGAGGCATGTGGCAAAGTATGTGAAAGCTACGTCACACTATGTGATTGAACACATGGAGTCGCACCCTGGGAAGAGTTTCCTGGAGAGAAATGAAATCGAAGAAGAAATGCGTTTCGACGAGAAAAGCGGAGACGTGTTTACCGCGAAGAGTTTGATCGAGGTTGTGACCGACGCCGATTGGGCGACTGATAGAGAGACGCGACAATCAACGAGTTGTGCATTGATCTTTGTGAATGGAAATTTGGTCCATTTTCATGCAAGAAAGCAAAAAGCGACAGCCTTGAGCAGCTGCGAAAGCGAATTGGTTGCAGCCGTTGGAGGTTTGAGTGAAGGAGTTTTTCTCCAGAATTTGCTGGAAAGAGTTCTGAAGATCAAGCCGGAAATGAGGATCCACATGGATTCAAGTAGCGCCCGAGCAATCCTCATGAAGAAAGGATTTGGAAGAACGAGGCACGTTGATGCCGGATTGTTGTGGGTTCAACAACTCACCGGACGAGGCCTGAAAGTGAAAGCGATCAAAGGAACCGAAAACCCCTCGGACGTAGGAACAAAGGCGTTGACAAGGAGTTTGGTTGTGAAGTGTTTAGAAAAAATGGGCGTGAGAACAGGAGAAGAAAGCAGGGAGCCCAAAGGAGCCTCGGAGTTCAAGATCCCGAAGAAGTATCTGAGGAGAATCGTGATGATGTTAATGGTTCAAGGAAGTGAAGGGTTGAAAAGTGAAAAGAAAGAGTTGAGTTTTGGATTTTACATGTTCACGGGAATCATGGTCATGATGTTGCTTTTCATGGTTTGTAGCCCGGTGCTTGGGGAGTACGCTAGAGAGAAGTTTCGCGTGTCCGCAGCCGTTTTCAGCTCAAGCAAAAGAGAAGGCCAGGTGGAAAAGAAAAAGAGAGAAAAAGAAAAGATGGAGGCCCAGCCAAGCGCTTTAGAAGCGACCGAAGAGGCGGCAGTGAAAGCTCACGAGGCAGCCCTCAAGGAGATGATTATGAACGCAAAATCCCTTGAGGCAGTTGAGCTTTTGAACAAAGCTTTAAAGCTCTGCCGCTCGGGGCCAAGAGAGAACCTGGTGTTGCTTGGGGAAAAGGTGAAAGAGTTGGATGAGAAGTATGGAGTTAAAGAGAAACCTGGAAGCAGCGCTGGAAAGCGAGGAGAAAGAAGTCGAAAAGAGAAAGGTCGAGCTGCTAGAGCTCCAGGAAGCAGCAAAGAAGAGAAGGAAAGGGATCTTCGACAAGAAAGAAGAGAAGCAGCCAGAAGAGAAAGAGAGTCTGGAAGAAGAGTCCGACGAGGAGTCCCAAGAGAAAAGCGAAGAGAAGCAGCCAAAAGAGAAAGAGAAAAAGGAAGAAGAGTCCGACGAGGAGTCCCAAGAGAAGAAAGATGGAGGTGAAAAAGAAGAGACCTCGAGCGAGGAGGAAGATGTACAAGAGATTCTCAAGGAGACAGCGAAGAAAGAGGTGCTCGAAGAAGAGAAAAATGTGAAAGAGCTCTTGGGGAAAATGACGGAGAAAAAGGAGAAGCTGGATGAGGCCCGAAGAGCGTTTGCCTCGACCTCGGAAAGGTACGAGGAGGCGAAGGTGTACCGAGCGGTCAAGGTACGAGAAAAAGAGAATTTGTCCGAGCTGTGGGACAAGTTGGAGGATGAGTTGGAAAAGAGCAAGAAGGATTGTGAGGCGATCGAAGCCCAAGCTGATGAGATTTTGGAGCATGAAGAAGAGTTGGAAAAGGAGATGGATGAGTTGAGGCCAAAGCTGGCCGAAGCGTTGCGAGAGCTGGGTGAAAAGAGAAAAGGGCTTCGAAAGTACGAGAAGGAAGAAAGGCCGCCGCTTTTGAACCCAAAGGTGGACGTCGCAATCAAGGAAGAGCTCATGGATTTGCGATTGGGAAAGCAGAAGGTGGAAATTGAGCTTCAGGAAGTTCAAGAGCAAAACGAGAAGCTCAAGAAGAAAAAGGAAGAGAACGAGAAAGAGATGGAAGCGATGAAAGGAGAATTGGAGATGCTCCGAAAGAGGAAGCGTGAAAGCGTTGGATCCATGGATGAAGAGAAAGCGAAGAGCATGAAAGAGGAGAATAAGACCTTGAAGAAGAGCATCAAAGGTTTGTCGGAGACCAACAAGAAGTTGGAAAGTGACTTCCAGAAGTTGAAAAGCGAGAAAGGACAGGAGAACCTGGAAGGGAAGTTCGTTTTGAACATCGAAGAAGAGACCGACGAGGAGGAAGACAAAAAGAAGAAGCTTTGCATTCTGTGTTCCCGACACGGCCACAGCTACATGATGTGTTGGGACGCAGGGTATTCCTACGACAAGAATGGGAAATACACCCCGTGGTTGAATGTGAAGAACGAGGATGGAACGGAGAGAACAAAGGCCCAGTTCAGGAAGTACTTTCGTGAAAACGAGAAGGAGATTAGGGCCGAGTACGCAAAGTTGCTTGACGAGAACAAGAAGAAGTTCAGAAAAGGAGATGGAAAAGGAAAAGGGAAGAAGCCCAAAGAGGAAGGTGAAAAGAAGAAGTGAAGCCCTGAGGGGGCTTGGAAGAGAAAGATGTCCGAAATGACAATAAACTAAAGGTGCAAGATCGCACCTATGGACGAAGTCTTGAAAAAGCCGTCTGTGTATGTGTTTGAAGAGAAGTGAGAGAGGCTACCAGTAGCAGCGTAGTTTCTTCGTTTCACGTTTCACACCAACAAAAGAAGTGTGCACCACGATGTGTTTAAAGGAAAAGGATGACCGAAGTAAACGATGAGGAGTTTGCGTCCGAGTGAACTTAATTGCGATGAGAAGTGTGAGGCAATGAAGTGTAACTCGGAGAGGGGGTAACAAACTTTTCGGTTAGCCATGTGCCCCCTTGTAGAAGTATTTTTCCTTGTCGTTTCACTGCTGCCAACAAGGCTCAAGGGACTACTGAACAGACCGAGTCCCAGCAAAAAGTGCCCGGTTGTGGTTTCAAGTTCAAGGGTCTGGAACGAACCCTAAATCGTTTTACCCCTCGTGCCGAGGGTGCTCTTTTGCAGGTGCTGCGGACCGTGTCCTGGTCGCGGCAATGCGCTCGCCGAAGCGCGTGTGAGTTGCATTGCCCGCGGCACGAGCCATGTGCGCGGCTCTCACTGAGTCTGGTAGCCCGTAGGGTAGTTCCGGATAGGTGAGTAGCCGTAGCCGTAGCTTAGGACCGGTAGTGTACAGTGTACCATTTGTACCATAGTCTGCGTACTGGCAGCTAGAGACCAGCTCGAGGATTCAAGAGCCTCGCCCACCAGCAAAAGGGTGAGGACCTCCTGGGAAAGGGTGGTTAAGGGTTGCTGAGGGTTGCCGTCGTCGTGCGTTCGTTGTGGTGGTGCGGGCTAGCGTCCCTGCCGCATGCCAATGCTCATGATGTGCGGACCACCGCGGTCGCACGCGACACCCTCTCCCTTCCCTTTCTGTGTTCAGCGCGAGTGCCTGCTGCACTCCGAGCTCGAGATGAGCTGGAAGCCTCGGCTGAGGGGCGAATGTGAGCAGGTCTAAGCACGCACGTTGCATGTGCAGAGCTGCCAGAACCAGTACTGTAGTTTTCTTTGCATGTGTAGTTTTGCAATTCGTAACAATGCCAATTTTGGCTCAAGTACCGAGCTTGTGCCTTTGAGCACGGTAGAGTCGTACAGTAGCTCTTAGGTTGCTGTGCGGTCCGACCGGACGCACTCAGGCGTAGCTGCACAAGTGCTTGAACTCGCGAAGTCGTAAAACAGCGTGGCCGGGCTGTGATTGCATTGGCTTAGTGCAAGTCCAGTGCTGGTCGACTTCACATACTACTACTACTACTACTACTACTACTACTACTACTACTACTACTACTACTACTACTACTACTACTACTATTACTACTGCTACTACTACTGCTACTACTACTACTACTACTACTACTACTACTACTACTACTACTACTACTACTACTACTACTACTACTACTACTACTACTACTACTACTACTACTACTACTACTACTACTACTACTACTACTACTACTACTACTACTACTACTACTACTACTACTACTACTACTACTACTACTACTACTGCTACTACTGCTACTGCTTGGGACGCCTGGCAATAGACCCACGGTGGTCCATGCTGCAATAAGGACTTGAGGACCTGTGGCATCTGGAACCTGGGACGCCTGGCACAAGACCCACAGTCTGTGCTGCAATAGGGACCTGACCTGATGAGAACCTGCGGCATCTGCTGAACCTGGGACGCCTGGCACGAGACCCACGACGGTCGTGCTGCAATAGAGACTGAGGACCTGCGGTATCTGCTGAACCTGGGACGCCTAACAAGTGAATTTCTGTGCACCACATGCAAGAGCCTGTACACCTTGAGTGCGTTGACACCCGGGAGCACGCCTGACCCGGAGGGCCTGTGCACCTTGAGCCTGTGCCTTTGCAGGCACCTGTAAGGGCCTGTACACCGTGTTCTTGTCTTGTTGGCATGGCCTAGGATGAGTTTAGAGGCACTTGGAACTGTGCTGTTCGGAACCTGAAGTTTCCGAGGTGTAGCCCAAAGCAATTGCGTTGTTCTTTTTGCTTTGCCTTCTTTGTAGAACAAAGTTGAGATGGAATTCGCAGCTTTTTGGATATCTTAGCTCTGCAAGAACTGAAGCTTGCTGAACACTTTGGTGTTTGGTTCAAGTGCAAAGTGAAAAAGAGACTACTGCGCAAGCTCTGCTTTTCACATGGTAGCGGAGCACTAAAAGACTCCAGCGCTGTGTTAAGCACCTCCACTGAGCAGTTCCAGTTCCTGACAGCACTCCCGAGGAGAAAGCCTTGCTGTTTGGAACCGGTGAGACTCCGGTAGAACAGCAACCGAACCCCTTTGCTGCCGTTGAAACTCAAGGAGTTTCGACCTTAACGCCAGCGACGAGTTTACAGCCAGTAACTGTTCCGGTGGTGGTGCTGTTGGCAAAAGTTTGGTGGTTGTGCTGCGAGTAATGGAGAGTCGAAGAGTGGAAAGGGCACTGGAGGCCCCAAAGGACAGAGGTTCCCCACTCCGAAGGAAGCTCCTCGCTCTTCAACGCCGAAAGAAAAGCCCACCTCCAAGGAAGACAAGGGTGCCAAAGGAAAGAAGCGCGAAGAAAAGGGCAAAGGAAAGAAGCAGAAGAAGAAGAACCGCGCCCGGGCTATGGGAGAACCAGAGTCCGAAGCGGAAGCAGAGCCAACACAGAGTGTGATGGCAAATGCGCTTTGCCCAGCGAAGCCTTTCTGAGTCGTCTGAGCGTAGGAGGTTTTTTACTTGACAAACAACGATTGGGACGTGTTAGCAATTTACGTTCTCCACCCTTTCTCCACCGCCGCCCAGGGACTAATGGCGTTAAACGTAACTTCCGCAACGAGAACCTCCGTCAAAAGACCACCCTGAATCCGCTGAGATGTTCCGAGAAAACCACATGACACGTGGCTCCAGAATCCACTAACCAGACGTCCCTCGGTTCTAGCTGGAAGCTGGCGCAGATGCGCTCTACATCCCCTGCAATCTACTTTGCAACTGTGGCTTTCTCACAGGTTTCGCACACCTTCCCGCCTCACCCCAAATTCTGCGGCTGCATCACAGCCTGCCCACAACGCAACGTGAAACTCGTATCCGCTAATCGGACTTGGTAGGCTTTGAGCGGGATTCGCCGCCAGAAAGTGGGGAAAGGTCGTTCTCCACGCCAGCCTTCGGGCTCGGACATGGAAATAGCCCGTAGCCCCTTTGGCTCAAGCCCTTTTGGCTGAAGGCCGCGTCTGCTCAAGGTGGTTAAGCCACTAGGGGAGCCGTAGAAGGGGGTGGGAGTCCGTTTCTAAAGGTTCTTCTTTGCTTGGAACCCTACTCGTAGGTAGCGGCCCCCTCTGGGACAGCCTGGAGGCGTAGGTGTGCTTGGTGCTGTGTTTGCTGTGTAGCTGGGGCTTCTTAGCATTGCGCAGTTCCTTGTGAGCGCCCGCTTGCAAGAAGAATCCAAAGCTTGGCTTTGGATTTCGCACTGTAAACACTTTGCAAGCTGCATTGGCTCTCCCTTGAGTCCTTGTGTGTTGAGCGCTCGAAAGTTGCGTCAACTGAGCCCTCAGTTGTCCTGCCAACTTTCTCTAACTTTTCGAGACTGAGAACGCCCGTTCTCTTTCTCTTTGTTTCTCTTTCTTGCTTACTAGTGAGACTGAGAACGCTCGTTCTCTTTCTCTAACGCTTCTCTTTCTTGCAACTTGCTGAGATTGTGAACGCCCGTTCTCTTTCTCTTACCTTTTACGTTGTGTTCCCTTTCTTTATCAAAGTTGGGAGCGCCCGTCTCCTTCCTTGTTAAGTTGTTGAGTGTGAACGCACGTTCTCTCTCTTGCAAACTTCCTAAGGGTGGGAGCCTCTTTACTTTACTTGCACCTTTTGGCAAATTTGTCTTGCGCATTGTGCAGTACGGATAGCTTCGGCGTAAGGTATCTGCACCATGTCGCAAGATCGAATTAGCAACATCGATGGAAGCGCATTTCAAGTGTCTTGCCGACTTTATGTTGGGTCATCTCAATGAGTATGATGCTCTCTTTGCCAGAACACCATCAACACATTTGCTGGAGTATCTTAGAGATGGATGTATCGTGTCTACACAAACTATGCAAGAATTGCGCCAAGTGCAGGGCTCAGAGCTCCAATCTATCTTACTCGTCAACCCTAGTAAGAATTTCCTTCATAATCTAAGGAAGGGTCTTACACAACAGACGAGTATAACGATCGTGAGTAATTTGCACAGCTCACTTTCCATATCAGACATCCCATGTGTACTCTTCAGGAGTTATGATGAAGACTTCCTTCGTCAAATCCACAGCTTGACGGTTATTGGTGCCATTGAAGTGCAGGGCAAACGGGAACTTGTATACTTGGTCACTTACATTCCCAGCTGCTACCCTGTCCATCACACTTGCTACTACATTGCCATAACGCCTTCCATGAAGCAAGAAGCCGCCAATACTGAAGTCATCATCGCTGGCACTGTTGGAATATTTGACGAGGAAGTTAAACACCTCAGTCGAGACTTTGGATTAGCTCACATTAGGAAGCCGCAGCAGCCCATCGTTGCGTTAACTGATCAGGAGAATCGATGTGTTGTTTGCCTCAGAGCGCCTAAGATCAGCGTAAGTCAACTTCAAGCGCTTATGCTGAAGGTTGAAGAGATGTATGATAAGGTGCTCAAACAAACTGAAGGCAAATCACAAATTGAGCTCCAGGTCTGGTATCGCTTTGCGCCTCTTGAAGGGATGCCGGGCAATAGTGTCAACTTCGTTGACCTTCCGTATGCTATCAACTCTGCCCGAACTAAGGATGAAGCCTTTCAAGTGCATTGCATTCTCAATCAGCACAGGCTTATGAATGCGTTCCACACTGCTCCTGGAAAGTATCTGAGAATCTTTGCGGACCCCTATCAGCTTCAGAAGGCTATCCTGGGTCTTCGGCAAAAGCAGCTTACCATCCCTGACAGCCTTGCGTTGCATGCCGCAAGATTTCACATTTGCAATGTGAAGAACTCACAGGAAATCTTTGCTTGGAAGGTGACTCAACCTTTCAACTCTACAGAGGTCTCTCTACAGATCACCTTTCACAATTGCACCGGAGACATGCAAGACATTATTCAGGATCTCGAGTACATCAAAATTCCGGTGCAATACAGAGGAATCGTACATGTATTAGCTGGCACTGATGTTGTCATACCTGCTGTCCATGTAACTGCTACTGTCGCCGCTGCCGATGCGCTCACCCAATGTCAATATTTCGACCTTCCTTGTGGAAGAACTGAAGTGCAATTGCTGCAAGAGGTTGTTGATGCCCCAAGATGGAGCAACAAACCCATTAATCACATTTCCGAGAACCCTAGAGAACATTTTTTGAATTGCCACTCTGGGAGCGATAAGATTGGGCAAGGAAGATTGATCCATGTCAGAGCAAGGGATGAGTATCACCCCTTGTCCAAGCAACGAATTGCTAGTACAATTTGGCACAAGGATGACCTTGAAACACATTTCCTGATCATCGACAGACAGGCGCCTTACGTTGTTATGACTGGTAAATGTGAGGATGTTCCCGAACTAGTGAAGCTGCAGAGTGTCCAGACATTTCTCAGCCAAAATGAAGCCTTTCAAGGTTGGAGAGTGCCAGAAAACCTTCCTAAGGCTTCCCAAGAGGATGAAGACTTTACTGCTGAACTGGGATCTATCCAGTACTTGCTTGTCCGCATTACTGGTAAGACTGAACTAGAAATCCCGCTAGTTCTCAAGAACGGCCAACATCTCGCTTGTCATCCGGGATCTTCTGCGAGGAACAATGTTCTCGTCTCCCTACATCAGGGCGCGCTTCTATTCCTGCCACGATGTCACTCATGTGATATCATCAAGTTGATAGGGATTAATGCTAGCGTCATCTATGCTTTTAACATCCGCACTGATGATAGACTTAAGGCTACTGCAGCCAATAAGCCGAACAAAGCCAGATGTGCCAATCATCAGGATGGGAAGTCAAGCAAGGTTGCCATGGAGCAATCGGATACTGCCCAGTGCCCGACTTTGCTCCATGGAAAGCCTCCTGCTGTTAAAGGTGATGATGCGGCTGCCAACATGTTACCGGAAAATCCTGCCTCAGCACAGTTGAGTCAAGAAGGTGGGACTGGCAAAAGAAATATTGAGAGTAGCAAGGAAAAAGTTGAGATTGCTAGAAGACGTAATACTGTCTTAAGGTTTCAGGCGGAAGTCCCGGCCAACGTTCAAGAAGAAGTGCAAAGGCGCATTGCTGGCCTTTATTGCCCTGTTGCTGCTGCCTATCGAGTCATCTCGTGTGCTCAATGGAACAAAGAGCAATGCCAGCATTACGCCCCCTTTCCTAAACAAGCAGCTCTTGTCCTTGCTGCGGTTGGATATAATATACGTGAGGCCGCTCGAGCAAAGCTTGCACACATACTTGGTCTGACCTATCTTCAATTGGCAAGTGCTACACCGTTGGAGCTTCAGAGCTTTACTGAGGTGTATAGTAAGGCCATTTGGGCTATTCCGGCCAAGGAGCAATACACCATGCTTGTCCAGATCCATTGCAAGTGCTCCATGTGCCAGCAGCCGCAGCCCATTCTTGCTCTACCGTTGCATTCTGAACAGGACTCCTCTGATCAGATCAGTATCCTCGCTGATCTAGGTCAACTTGCTGACCTTGCGATTGCGTGCATGCAGCAAAACTTGAGCCCTCGCAATGACACGTGCAAACTTGTCATTCAAAGACTTCCGTCTTTCTTCTGCCTTCTCACACAGAAGACTCAGAAAAGCTCTTTTGCGCAAGTCTGCAAAAGCGAGGCGGATATTCAAAGCTTTCTTGGCAGTACGGTATCAGTCATGCAACAGGCATATATTGTCGTTGCACTCGTTCTGCATGATCCTAGTGCTAAGCACTACTTAGTGCTACACCATGCCAAAGAACAAGCAGGAGACTCAATTCTTCTTTATGACTCAATCTATGGAGTCCGTAAAGAAAACTTGTGGGCACAATTGATTAAGGCTGAGCACTACATCGAAGCCATCTTCATCAGAAGTGTTTGTGTCAATCAGCTTTACCCCGCCACTGCTCTCATTAACTCTTTTAATGAGATTATCCGGCATCATGCTGATCCCAGCGAAAACGCAGAACAGCATATCAGTAGTGAAGCACACACTATTGAGCAAGCTAAGATAACGAAGGTTGCAAGCTGGGGCAGCCCTGTCCCTTCTGCAACTTATATGACCATCACCTCAGAGGATGATTTTGGATTGCCTAATCCGCCCTGTGCCCATCTTCTACCACAAGCACAGGAATGCCAAAGCGGTACCGAATTTATTCTCGCCCAAAAGGGCAAATTCGATGAGGAGTCAGAACACCAAGCCAGTGTTAGTCTCCAACCCGACCCTAGTACTGCTTTGGCGACACAACTTGATAATGCATCTCTTCCTGAAGTGCACTCCATTGCTACTGATTCCGATGAGGAACAGAGACCGCAACAACATGAAGTTCAAACTGCGCTGAACTCTGAGAAGAATGGCTCTGATAGGGGCAGCCAGCCCCTTAAAGCCAAGTCTGGCTTGAGCTCTGATTCTCAGATGCGAAGAGTCAAGAAAAGCCTCGATAAGCTTAACAATGCCAAGCCTGTCTCCAAGAGAAAAGACGGTAAAATTGGAAGCAGGAACAATCAAAGTAATGCTGTCTCGTCGGAAGACTGCATACAGGTCGCACTTGGTGTTGAACGTTACATCATCTTATCGCTTTTTGATGGATGCGGAATATCACGTGCTGTCACCGTTGAATGCCTCAAGCAACAACCAGTTGCGGCTGTAAGTGCAGAAAGTGACAGCGTCCTTCGCGCCCTCATATGCCATAAGTATGACTATGACAAAAGCCAAAGATGGGCTCTTGACTCGCACCGTGTGCCATCGATCGCAATCGATGACGTTTGGACTCTACTTAAAGAGGATTACCGATTGCTGCGTGAATGTTTGTCTTTCCTGGGAAGGATTCATCCACAAAAAACAGCCATCATCATTCCCGCCGGTTCCCCCTGTCAAGATCTCACGGTTGCAGGGTCCAGCTTAGGTGGATTAGGACTTCTGGGAGACCGCTCGCAACACATGCTTGTCTTATACGCAATTTTGCTTGCATTCCAACGCATTGAACCCAGTATCCTTCAGTGCGTGCATATCTTCCTTGAAAATGCTGGGTCTATGAAGCCCATCCACCAGGACTTCATTCAGCAGATCTTCGGAATACGTGATTGTTGCTGCCATCACATTGCTGGAGCTACATTCGGCCATGTTGAAAGGAAAAGGAAATTCTTCACTAGATATGGGCAAATTGGCACCTTCAGCAACCACCCCACACCGTGGTTCCAAGGATGGCGTCCTGTTGCGGAACACATGTGCGGAATAAAACCCCCCGGCGAAAAGCTAAAGCCTTGGCTTCGTCCCAAACGCTTTGATCACGAGAGAGGGCTCCGATTGGCTGCATACTTTTACCACCCCTCTGCCCTTCTTTACCATGTACCCAGCTTCGGCGGAGCTGAAGCTTTCCAGAGGCAATTCTCACAAGCGGCTAATACCTCCAATGGGGTTCCAAATCTACAATGGGAAAAATTTGTTCCTGATGGACCCATTGGCCTGCGCTTTGTAACAGATGTTCAGAAGCTTTCTCTTCAAGCGGACATCCCAAGCCTTGCAGCAATGGATCGCTTTGCGGAAGCTAATTACGAACTTCTCCATGCAGAAAATGCCTTCCTTATAGGTGATACTGGCATTCCTCCTTTCAGGGTTGCTCACTACAAGGAAATGTTGAGAGATGCTGAGCTCGATATCTGGCTTGCAGATGTGGAAGAACACATTAATGATATGTGTATTGCTTCCATTGTTGGGAATTGCTTCTACCCTGGTGCTCTCAAAGCTGCGATCAAATACACATCCCTTCGAGAGTTACTGAATGAAAACCCCGACAGTCATTGGAAACCGCTTCCCCTCTCACAGTTTCTCCAATACTGGCCTAGCTATGGCCAACAAGTTCTTGCTGCTACTACAGCTGTTAAGCTACAAGACAAGTTTTCGCATAAGTTTCATGCGCCTTTTCCATGCGATGAACTTAATGCGGTTGGCTGGCTCAAACAAGGTTTAGCTGTCAATAAACCTGTTGTTCTGGAGTACACCCCCGGCCAAGGTAAATTCCAAGGCATTAGAGAGAGCGCGTCCGGCATTCCTAGAGGAATTTCCTTTGTGACGGAAACTCGATTCCATCAAACGCAAGACTTATTGCAAGAAAAAGGAATCCCATCGGCCATCCAGCGTGTCTTGCAAATTGTTGACCCTCAATTAAAGCTTTTGTGTGGATCGAGACGCAATGTCATGGCCAATTTGTGCAGAGAGACTGCTGCGAATCTCGGTGCCAAGTTTGCCTTACACTTTCTTGACTTCCCTGCACAAGGGTGGTGCCTGATCAGCTTCCTCAAAGCGTTGCATCTTGAGTTTGTCGCGTATAGAGACGAGTTCATCCCTCAATTCCTCCTTGTAAAGGAACAGCAAAATACCCTCCATGTGCAGCACTTGAAAGATGCTAACGCTGGCAAGAAGTCTCCGCCAGTCGACTTTTTCCTATATGTCGAACAAGATGATCAATGTGCCTTAGCAATGCTCAATGCCTCCCAGGCTCGTGATACTGTGCATGCGCTTACCCAAGCATCGATCTTTGAGGTCGTTGACATTGAACGAAGAGGAGCCAGCCCTGGCACCTTCCTTCACAAAGTAATCCAAGAGAACAGCCAGCTACCAACGCCTTGTCTGATATTTGAGGGTAACGAAGCTGCCTTACACCTGCACGGCCATACTATCCTCTGTTCCCCTTACCTTGGGCAAAGGGAACTCTTTGCGCTCTTCTTAACCCCATACTTTGCTGAGAATCATACCAGTAAAGCCTTTGCTTCAGATTGCAACTCTAACGAAACCTGGCTTGGCGAGGTCTTGCGCGACTTCTCTTGCTTTGCTAAGCTTGCTCTACCGTGTCGACAGGCTGTGTATATTGGTATTGATGCACGAGGCGCACATTACACCACATATAAGCAAGGTACGGTGCATCAACAGACTGTCACCCACAACAGCATCCCCTCCACAATTCCCACCCAAGAAAAGGCATTGCGCATTTATGTCTACGATCGGCAACCTGCTGTCTACCATTGCTTCTATGGGGTCCATCGGGACCCTTTGCCCTTATGACGACGATCCGTAACGTGGTGATCAAGGCAAGGTCTGCGACCTTCCTTGATCACCTCAATGCCTATGTTGCTTGTCGTAGACATCGCGCACGTGTCAGATCCCTCAACAGCATTCTCCTTGCCTACAACCTTCCACTCACCTATCCCACAACACGTGAGCTAAAGCTTGCTCTCATGGCCAATGACAGCCGACCTTTTCACCTAATCGCTGCTATCAATCTTCAGCTCCCAACAGAAGAGCTTGAACTTGCACTGAATCTCATAGCTGACAGGCTTGTTCCTTACTTCGACACGATCCCTAAGGAGCCGTGCAAGCTGCAGGCTGTCGTTAGTTGGAACGTTACCTCGCTGTGTACCTTTGACACTATTGGTCTTGCCAAGCTTCGTACCATTGGTGCGTTGGCTCACCAAACGCCAGTGCTTTTGCAGGAAACCAAATGGAATGCTGCCTGTTTACACCGATTCAGACAGGCAACTGCCAGAATAAATACGATTGCCTCTCTCGCTATTTGGAAGGAATCTGGACACTCTGGAGGAGTCGCTGTCTGTTTGCCACAGGACTATAAAGTAGTAGAAACTGTCGACCTTGTGCCTGGTTTTGCCCTTGCCGTGCTGGTCAGATTTCGGTCTGTCTGCTACTGGCTCCTGTCGGTTTATTGGCACCCTGATCAATGGGGGAAGCTTTTCCCTGCACTTAGTGCTTTTGTCAAGGATGCAACTCATGTGGTTGTCCTTGGGGGGGACTTCAATGCTGTCAATCAGCAGAAGGAGGGTGAGTATGCACATCTCCTTGCTCAAGGCGACATGATTGAATGCAAGTCTGACGGGCCAACTTTCGAGCAAGGCTCTACCTGCAGCCACCTTGACCATTACCTTATTTCCAGCTCGCTGTACTTGTCCGCCAAGATCTGTTCTGTCTCATGGAAGCACAAAAAAGTAACTGGAGGACATCACTTGGTAAAGATTCGGTTTCGGCCGAAGCATAAGCTTGACAAAGATGTCCCGGCGATACCTGTTCGGACAGTTCCTGCTGCAGCTTTTTCTGTTCCACCTGCGACTACTGACTTGCCTGGCATCGAGGCTGCGGAGACTAGCCCTTCGCACCTTCTTCTTCGTAAACTAATTAATTGCACTAAAGCCCGCTTGATTGAAGAGCAGAACAAAGGTCAAAAACTCTGCCCTTCTGACGCGCTCGTCGCACAAAAAGCCACATGTTTCTTGTGGCATGCAAACCTACGTGCCCAAGCTGGAAACTCAATTGCTGCATTAATTAGGAAGTTGGTACGCCTTTTGAACAGGAGCACTGGTGCGACTGTCGGTGTCAACGCAAGCACCGTCACATCTTTAGCCAGGCATATCACCATACCCCCTTTCACGCCGTCAGGTAATGGTTCAGCCGAGCTCCCGAGACATTGGCTTCAAGAAGCGCTTAATCGGCTACACCTTGGTGCAGAGCTGAAAACTGCCCCCTCACCAAGTCTTCGTTCCCTGGTTGCTCAAAGAGATTTGCAGGTTGATAAGTCTAAAATTAAGTGGCAGGCCTTCAGGAAGATCTGCCCTCGAATCATCGATTCGCAACAGGTCAGAAGCGAAAATGGCCAGCTGATCACATCTATGAGTCAGTTTGATGCTGCACTAAGGGCAACTAGAGCCTTTTGGCACCACTTCCCTTGTCAATACGATAACCAGTGGGACCAACTCCTACAGCCATATGCGCAAAGGGCCCCCTTCGTGCCGGCTGACTTACCAGATGAAAGCATCATCTTCAAGGCCATTATTACCACCAAGGATTCTTCCCCGGGTCCTGATGGTGTGCCCTATGCCTTCTATAGGCAAAATCCGAGTTATTTTGCCAACTTACTTGGGGATCATATGTGGGAGATGTGCTTGTCTCAAGCTGATCATCCGCTTCAGGCCTTAGTCTTCATTCCCAAAGCAGACAAGGGTGCGTACGCGGACAACTACAGGCCACTAGACATGCCCGATACTTGTGATCGAATCATTGACTCCGCAATCTACGCTGTCCTTGCTGAGTCTTTCAAAGACTCGCTACATCCTGCCCAGGCTCTTCTTAATCACTTCAAAGAACCACAGGCAAATTATGCCCAAATGCAACACTACTTGGAGCTCAAGGATGCCCAGTACACAGTCATGCTTTCCGACTTTGCCAAGGCCTTTGAACGGGTGAATCCCTGGTGGGTACTACAGTGCTTAGCGGCAAGAGCTGCCCCTGCCTGGATCAAAGCCTACGTTATCCACCTTATGTTTGGGAGGCGCACCCAGCATAAAGTGCAAAGTTTCTTACTCGAGCCTATCTCCATCCACCAAGGCCTTGCTATGGGAAGGGCGACTTCTGTTGTCCTTTTCTGTCTCGCCTTAGACCCCTTGATTTGGGCGCTGCACGACATTTCTTCCTTCATAAGACTAACGGCTTACATGGACGATAACAGCGCTGCCTCTAAAGGCCTGCATTGGGTGGAAAAGGCACAAAGAACTTTCGAACCAGTGCACAGCGCGGGGTTACAAGTTCTCCGTCACCAATGCTTCCAAGCAGGGTTTATTTCTTTACAGGTTCTCCCTGGGGATGTCAGAGCATGCATAGCCCAATTTGGTGTCGCTTGGATTGAGTCCAAACAGCTTCCACCGAGCAATACTCTCACCATTGGAGGTCCCTCATTGCATCAAGCCTTGTGCTTACTGCTTCAACAGAACATCTACAGCCTCGACCAAGCAATGAGGATGTCCTTGACTAGGCTTGACGTGCGACACGGACTGCTCTCAGTAAGCGGAAGCAAATGCTACGTCCTTTTTCGCGATATGCTGCTTTGCATGTGCACACAACAGCAAAATTTCCAGGCTTTGTTGGCTTGCATTATTGCATCGCCTTGCAAATGCAAATGCAAAACTTCTATTCTCACCAACAAGCCCTTCAAAACTGCTGATATCCTTCTCCTCGACAAGACGCCTTGGGGGTCTAAGATTATTGCTGAGACTGCAACAATGTTGGGCTTTATCCTGCGTGGCCGCATGTCAAAATATGAATGGGAGCAAGCAACGTCTATTGATGAAATCCATTGGGTTGGACAAAGGAAAATGTCAGATGTTTCCTTGCGCATGCTGATCCTTGATAAGGCCTTGTGCAATATGTTGAGAAGGAATAAACAAGCTCTTTCCCTTACTGCATCAATGCCTGCCAGGATTCAATTCCATACGGCCTTCATTGCCTCTTGCCCTCTTTTCTGCAATTCCTTGTACGCCTTCACCAAAAGGCATATGCTCAAAGCACTAGCTATTGCCAGCTCAACTATTTTGAGGCGTCCCTGGATTCAGGCCAAACATATGGCGGGCGTTTTTGATTTTATCAAAGCGCCTAGGGCAATGGATCCTGAGATAGGCGCCATATCATCTAAAGTTGGCCTACTGCTGCGCTGGAGAGGCAAATGGGCTTTAAACGTTATCCTGCATGACCTTGAAAATGCGCATGCGGCCAACCTTCCCTTCTACCATTCGTTGCTTGTGCAAGCCAGGCAAGCCATTCAGAAATCAGTCTCCTTAGGAGACTCACCAATCATTGAGCAGTTCAAAAGCAAGTGCCATGATGCCCTGTCTGCTGCGCTGCCTCGAGTGAGCCCTCACTCAGGCGGTCGCAAGCTCAAGCAGGCGCAAATTGCGCTTAGAGCAGTGTTGCGCAATGCTGCTTGTGTTCAGGCACAAGGATATCTTCGACAAAAAGTTGCGAACCACGCACATGAGAGACAGCTATGTGCCATTTTGCTTGCGCTAAACCTCCCGCCAAAGAACGTGGCTTCGGATGTCACTCGTTGCTACGCACTTAGATGGGCCATTGTTGAAGAAGCCGATGCATATTTTGTGTACAGGCAATATGCCTCTAGGGACGAGCAATGTAGAGTCTGCCTACGCAAACTAACAGGGAAAGAGCTCCGGTATGACAATGGGTTCGGCAGCATGCCAGTCTGCAAACTCTGTCATCTCAACCAAAGCTGCCCTGATGACCTTGCCCATACCATCAGCTGCATGCTGCCTTGCTGTGATGTTAACCAAGCACCACTCCTGCAATGTGCGGCAATGCCTGGTGCTCCGGCTAGAACTATTACTTACAGAGCAGCTATACCCAATGAGCACCAGTGTACTTTCATCCAAAGCCACTGCCTGCTCTGTGGGCTGGGAGCAAACACAACCGAGCATTGGCTTACGGCTTGCGTGGTCACCAAAGCCTCCCTCTTTATTGTACTAGTCACATTGGGATATGCTGGCACTGCCTCGTTTGACTCCCTGTGTCACACTGCCCTTTCTAAGATCAATGTTGAAGGAGGGATTGACAAGAAATTCTGTGCCGTCCTATTAGCATGGATTGCGACCATAAGAAGATATACCATGGAACAGCAATGTACCTGGCACCCTGGATGGTGTGAGACACCGCAACGGGCAAAACACATCAGTAACATACCCAAGCTCGCGTCGCGTCTTTGGAACACCATCCCGAGGGTGTTACTTCCCAAAGCATTACCGGCATGGTGGGTTGACACGGAACGCTGCAAGCCCTGTTGCAACGACGGAGGACTCCATATCGAGGTCAAGCATCCCCTTTCTGCCTTAATTAAAGCAAGCGCCCAAGGTATTACCGTTTCCCCCAGGAATGCCAATATAGGGGATGTCTTAGCAACATTAGATGCACAGCATTACTTGCTTGCACCTATGTATCAACAGACCCTTGGCGTCCCTAATGTTGCTCTTTGGCCTAAAATGTGTCATTGCGGCTATCTGCACCTTAAAGTTACGGCATTAAGGCCGATCCCTGCAGGTGCTCCACTCATTGTTGAGTTAAAACCTGTCAAAGATACCCACCTTGTTGCTCAATTTGACGGCAGCTGTCACGTGCAAGAAGGTATAGGTGGTGCGGGTGGTATCGTATGGTCGCCCGGACCAGTCCCGGTAATTCTTGAAACGATTGCCATCCCACTCCAGCCTTGTCCAGACTCTATGTTTGCGGAAATTTGCGCCGCTGACGCAACGTTGGACAAGGCCTTATCTCTTGCTGCTAGCAATCAAATCAGGGAGGTTATCCTTCAGGGAGACTGCATCAACATTGTAAAGCACTTTGCTGGTGCCTTGAGACTACATAGGGAAGACCTAGTGCGAAAACTGGATAACATGTGGCAAAAGTTAACGCACACACCCATTACGGTGCATTGGTCATACGTCCCTCGCGTCGGCAACAAAGTCGCTGACCACCTGGCAGGAATCGCTGCTAACAGTCTCCGCTACGAAGCACCCCTTCATGAAGATGTCTTCTTTGACTCGGGTGAGGGTCAGCCTCATATGCAAATAAACACTGAATGCTTTCCGCCTATTCTGTTACCTTCCAAGCAATGGCACCTGCAAGCTATACAGGACTTGCATTCCGGAGCTGAAATTATTTCTCTTGAGGCCCCCCCACTTTGGAATCCGGAACTGCTTTTGCGGTTTTGCCTCTACAATCGGATCAAGCCCCCCCCGAGCTTGATACAGCGTGGCCAGGGCTGGTCCAGTATCGAAGGCCATCATTGCACCCACAGGGTAGATATTATGCCATACGGCACTGGCAAACGAGTAAAAGGCTAACACGTTTCTTAGCCATCGGGCCGAACGCAATTGAAATCGACATGAAAGGTGCGCATTATACGCTTTTGCGCCTCCTTACATGTCACAGCCCTACTCACCCACCCCTCCCAACGTTGCTTGAAGCCAGGGAGCTATTTAGTAGTCACCTTGCACGCGCGCCCAAAGCACAAACAGTACAAACCAAGCACTTGTTGCAAAGAGCAGTTGGAATGGACAGCAATGCTTTCCTTCGGCATGTTTATGAAGGTAGTATTGCTGCTTATGCCATCCCCCCTGCCTTGGCAAGTTTTCTTGCACATTTGATGCAGGCTAAAGCTACCCTCCAGGTTATGATCCAGCAAGGAATCCCGTTTTACCAACCGGATGCAAGGGTCAACAACAGGAATTGGGCAACTTTTGCACTTGAAGCTGCGGAAAGCTTCGTAATGCGAAAAGGGCTCGCTGCAATGCTCCCGTACTGCGCAGGCACAGTGCTTTGGGTACATGACGGGGTGTACGTCAAAAATAGAAACGCAGTTTCACCCTTCATCGAAGGGGCTACTGAAGCATTGGTTCAGCTCATCCAGATGGGGCAGCACTGTCATCCACAGGTCACACCTAACCAGGAATTTGCTAGCCTACAAGATGTCTTTGCTATTACCACCACGAAGAGTGAATTTAATGCGGCAGTTGATGCGTTAAATGCTGCGGGTATCGCGTGTCATAACCCTGCTCTCCCAAAGCACCCAAAGGCAACCACCAACAGGGTGTCCAAGCGCCTTATCCTGGAAGTTCAGGATATACTAGAGGTCGAGAGGACTCTCATTGAAGTCATTGCAAGGCTAGACGCTGCCACTCAACCTCGCGCTACCGTGTCAATGGAATGGAAAATAAGTTCATCAAATCTCCGTGCCATCTCGTGCGTTGGAGAACGTGCGCTTGCCCAATCACTTTCGGAGCACTTTTCTTTGACCCCCAAGTGGTCTTCAAGAGTTGTCGGGGCTTTAATCGGGCACAAAACTGGATGGGGTAGGGTAAATGCATTGCTCCAGGTCTTAACGCCAAGAGCAACAGTCATTGCCCGTGAACTGTGTGAGTGTGAACAATTCCCCTATCACTTCCTTTGGCCGTGGTATTCATACCTTGTTTCCTCTCACACAATAGATTCAGAGCCACGTAATTGGCTTTAATGCCCCTGGCTGGACCCACCTCACTTTGGCCATCTGTTCGCAGACAGTGGAGCTATGTGCCAATGTGTCCACTGAGTGAGGGTGTGGTTGCCCCTTGTACTTTGTGCTCGGTGGGCTTTATAGCCGCTTATGGTACTTGTACCTTTACGTGCTCCTCTGTTAATTGCTTCGTTGGTGGATCACTGCTAACATTGTGATCACCTACCCCTCCCCATCCGAATATAGTTAACACATGCATGGCAGTTATTTTGCTCAAGCGCTCGTTATGGGAGCCGCCGGATCATCTTAGGAAGATTCTTGGCTCTTCCATCCACACTTCGCCCTGCCTCTTCTCGTATGACAACAAATTCTGCATCTTGGAGACCAGTATCGCCTTTTGCATTATGCAGCTGGCTGGCACGGTCTCCATTCGTGCACACTTGGATGCCGATGTAAAGTCCTCCGAATTGGTTGGGGCTGCTCTCCAGCTTATCCACCGCTGTCGGTCCAAGGGACTTGCCCTCCAGTTAAGGGAGATAGATGGATGCGGATGCCTTGAGTGGCAGCAATGGGGGTTGCAAACTCTGCGCGCTATGGGTTCGGTGAGTGTGGCATGGCGTAATGTACTTGCTGGCCACATCGGGCAGGCGTATATAATTGCGCTCCCGGTAACATTGCATGCATCTTGCAGAATTGCCACTACCACCCTGGGCAGCTACGAGGTGTTCTTTCTTCGGTTGAGCTCGCTGCCCTGTCTGCCTGTCTTCCGTCTTCATGCACCTCTTCTCGCATACCAAAGGTCACCTCCCACCCTGCTTGCTCGTGCCACCCATCATGGTTTTTGGCCTGGCGTTCTTAAACGCCCCTTTGGGCCCCTCCCAGCTGAGAATGGCACCGGTGCGCCACGAGTGCAAGAGTACCAGTTCACCACCCAAACGGCCTGCGCCTTTCACGAACAGGGTCTTGGTGCGACCTGTGCTTTCGTTGGCCAAATCGCCACCTTCGTCCTCGTTGAAGTTGGACTCGAGTTTGGATGTATGCTCAAGTACACCATGTGTTGCTCACCCTACACGCACGGAGAGTTGTACCTCCTTGAATCTACCCAACTAGGCGCTGAACTTCTTCCGCTCCTCCTGGAAAACATGGCCTTCCGACTTGATCTCAATCTGGTGCAAATCCAAGTAATTGTCCAGGGACTGACCTTTGCTGTCCCTTTAGTCAGCTTTCTTGTTGATTGGCCTGTTGGCACGGTCTTTATTGCTGTTGCCTTCCCCTCCTTTGAGCACATGGTAGAGGCGCATCCGGTCCTGGTAGGGTCTTACTTTAGTAGGCGCCTCTGTATTGTCAATCCGCCTGATGGGACGCTCCCTCTCAATCTCACAATTGATCCAATGCTGCCGGTGCTGATGCTGCAAATACTAATTGTGCAACACATGCGGCAACGGAGTGGTTACCTTGAAAGTCGGGCTTTCGTACTTTGCGATGAGCAGGGCTTTGTTGCGGACACGTGTACCAAAATCCAAACAGCGTTCCATGAGGATGCGAGGGTACTTCTTAAGTACAAGTGCCTCACCTTCGAAGGTCACCTGTTTAGATTGGTCTCCGCCTCCCACAGCCTACTTTGATGCTAGGACGGCTGGCTTTGCTGTTGGCAACGTCTCCTTGCCGCCTTTTGGCTCACACTAGCGTAGTAGTGTTTTGGCTCATGGGGGTCTGAGGTTGCTCCGCGACGTCACTTTTCTGCCGCCACACTATACGACTCGTTGCCTTGCGGCTAAGTTTGAGCATGTCAACAGAGGAAGATTGCCTTGACAGCGACCCAAGGCAGCTTGAGTACGCCCGTACTCTTGCTCTGCCGCAAGCTCTGTCTTTGGATCTGTCCCCCGTGGCCTTGATGCTGGTCCTAGGCAATGATCCTCTAATTCCTCTTTGCGGAGGTGGAGAGGACCCTGTGCAACGACTGACATCGTCAGTCGCGCAACGCCTTCTTGTGGATCTCTGCAACAACAAGGTTGTTCTTGCCCTGCCATTGCAGAGTGTTCATGGCACTGAAAATGCCGCTGATGCCTTCCAGGCTTGGCTGGGATGGAGCATAAGCCAAGAAATAAAGATTGGCCAGGTCTCGGGCGGCCTAGACTTTCATTGGCACATGCTTCATTGGCGCCAATTGGCTATCCAGTCTGTGGCCTGTCTTGCATCAGTTAATTCGCATTGGTTCCGTCTTCTCTCTGAAGGTCTGAGGGGAATGCCCTTCTTTGCGATTCCCACGGGGGAACACGCCGGAGCGTTCTTTGGAGTCACGCCTCTTGACGAATGCACTTACGACGTCCATGCAGTTGGAGACTTCCCACTCGCGAGCCTCCGCCTCCTCCGACTGCGTTCACCGTTTACAGCTGACTTTGCCAATCAAACTCCTGCAAGACAGCTTCTGGGCGCGCGACTTGCTCATGAGCATCATTGGCCTGCCCAAATGGACTCTCCTCACCCGCAGGCAGAGGGCCACTGTGGCAGTCTATGGCCTCGCACACAGTCCACCTTGCAGCGTCACGTGCCTGCCCCTTGGTCAGTCCGTGAAGCAGCTTCTCGTTGTAGGGTAAGGTACGCTGGTCTTGTTGCCAATCTCACCCTTGTCCGTGTTACTCAACATCGAGGTTGCATGATTCAAATCGTTTGGTGTGTTGCTCCCTTTCGACAAGAAGCTCTTGAAGGGGATACTCTCCAACTTACCACTCAACTTTTCCCTGCCTTATGTGCTTTGTGCCCGAACCGCCTGCAGCCAGATCTCCTTGGGGTCTTCGCTGTCTCGCAGCTAAGCCACCTACCTGTCCCTCCGTGCTGTGCCCTGGTAGATTGGCCGGTGGGCACACCGTTCACTGTATATGCCTACAATGATCTCCTGGCTGTAAGAGCTGCGCATCCACCCGTCACTGTTGGCTGGCCGTCCTGGCACCTGCAGCTCCTCAACCCAAGCGATTGGAATGACTTACCTTGCCCTGTTCTGGCTTCCGGTAGCTGGCCTGTGTCCCTATTGATGGTCAAATGCGTGCAAGCGATGAGAGAACGCAGTGGGCACCTCGAGTGTCGATCCTTTGTCCTGGCCGACTCACAAGGGGCAGTTGCGAGTCCTACGTCGGCGGTACGCCGAGCTTTTGCTCCGAATGCAAACATACTTCTGAAAATGCAGTAGGGACCCCGCCCCTTCACTAATGCTTGGCCTTGGAAGCATGAGGGTCTCGTTCTCCAGTTTCACACTGCTTTCGCGGTTTTGCATTCTAGGGAATATGTTGGCGGGACTTTTTCATGGGTGCTGTGCAGTGCTGGCTCAGGTCAACTCTGTAGATCCGAGGTAGTCCACCGCCCTCCCCTCAGGAACACAGCACTGACATGGTTGAGGCATCCAGCCCTCAAAGCCATATGGAACGTCTTGCTCCGCTGCTTGTGATTGTCTCGCAGTTGAGCCTTACGTCGGCCTACTGTAGGCCCGCCTCCAGGCACAGCGATAGACACCTTCACGACTGCCCATTGGATGCATTGCGTTGTATCCTCTTTGAGGCGTGCACTGTGTGCTTGAGCCTGTGGTTAATTATTGAGCCGCGCGAAGGCCTCTCCGAGCCTCCACAAGTGTACCTCTGGCGGCAACACCAGTCGAATTGGGGCTGTTGTTATACTCGCCTCCCTCACGTCGCTCCTGGAGTCGAGAATTATAGGGTTGCCCTCCCATCCCTGAGGGAAACCGCGAGAGTGGCTGCTGTTTGTCGGCGCTGGGGAGGTATCATCGGGGCTTGGGCATCGCGCAGGCGCTTTGTGACATCTACGTCAACCTTCGCCAGTACACAGCGCGTTGTGCCCGTCGTGCGTGTAAACTGCACCCATCTCAAATTGCAGCTTCATGTTACGGAATTGATGGACTTGGGTGTCGCGCGAATGCGAAACAATGCTATACTCTCATCCTCCTCTAGCCAGGCTAGGACCCCAGTCACTAGGCAAATGGAGGAGGACAGTTGAGTTGCTCATGCCACGTGAGTGCGCCCGCACTCACACGGCGGTGTAGGAACCTGCATCTCTTCTCAAGGCAGTATATCCATTTACGTTCTCTGTACAAGGTTGACGAGCGGTGACCCCTCACCGCAACTTCCGAGCAGGGGCTCGGTGACGCGGCTCAGGAGCTCCCGTTCGGGTTGCTCCCTTGCTCCCGAGTATTACCTGAGGAGAATTTTGTGAGGGTGCGGGAGTGATTTGATGTTGGGTACGTGAGTGCGCCCGCACTCACACGCCCTGGTCCCCCGCATGGATTGGCAGTTTTTTCCTGTGGCTCCTAGCCCTCTTAGCCGCGAACATAAAGGAGTGAGGGTATTACCCGCTAACTTGCCCCCTTTTTTTGTGCCGCCAGGGCTCACAGGAGCAGGCGCCCGCTTGCCCTCCCCGAACTAACTGCCCGGCATGGCTGCTTCGTTGGTCATTGGTGGCAGCCTTTACACTGCTGTCAATGGAGATGGCGACAGTGACTGGGAAAGATGCTACCCTTACGAACACCCGGAGATCTTTTCCAGCGAGCCCATCCTCGAAGGCCACGGCCACACTTGTAGTGCTGGCTGGATATCGCTCACCAAGCTCCTCGTACTGCAAGGAATCCGCGATGCCTCGGCAGCCCAAGGACGTCCTAATCAACGGACCCTCGCCATGGTTGCTGCGGCCGAACTCGCGCACTCTGTTGGAGGTCATCGTGCCTGGCTTGCACACCACCTTCGAGATCTTTCGCAGGACTTGAGGAATGAGCTTGCCCAGGAGTACGGGGCGTTACTGGCGATGTTCAGACGTCCGCCTGGACCGCAGCAGAATGCCCTTTTAGCCTGGGCCAGGCCAATCATTGTGCATCGCCAGGAAGATTTTCCAATTTACCTCATAAAAGCGCATTTGGAGCAGCATATTTTGCTTGCGTGGCGTTTCACTGCCGATAAAGTCCATATGCTTTTGCAGGCGATGTCCGATGCTGTCCCCAATGATAATGCCGTCATTCTGGAGTGGGTAGCGTGCTTCCTTGATGAACGTATTGCTACCGACATTCTCGAGCATTTAGATGACGAGACCATGCATTTGCTTGAGGACAATCGGCATTCGGACAGTGACATCTAACGCTGACCTTGTGCGGATACGGAACAAACAGCGGCCTAGTACACCGGTCGTTATCCATGGTCATGCGGCATTCCTGTATTGTCATGCTGTTGTCTTGACCGATTTGGAAAGTTGTAACCTTTGATCATGTTATACCGCTGATGTAGTCCCCAACTGAAGGGAGCTGAGTCAGGGAAAGTTGGGAGCAAGCTTGTTGTTGTGTGACATTCTTGCGCTGGACGGCACGGCTCACAGGCAAGGCTGCCCAGTCTTCCTCTACCTTGCCCCGTCAATTGGATAGGCTGCCCCTTCTTCGCCATGGCATTGCAAGAGCCCCTTGGCCTGGAGAACCTGCAGCCTCCTCCATTGGTCGCCCCTCCGCTCGTTGCTGGGCGTGAAAACACCTGGATCACGGCGAGCCATGGCAGTTCAACCCTCCCCTTTGTTGTATCCCGGCCGAGTGCGGATGCAGGGGAAGCCAACTCGATAGTGCTTCTCCTCCCTGGTTGTGGACACTTCTATGTGGAGAATATGCACCCACTGCCTTGGCAAGGGGGCCATAGAGTACCTGTGGAGCAACCTGGCCTTCAAAAAGGCCGTCATTGCCTGCGCATGGCCTGTGGCGGGACAAGCAGGCTCGCCGCCTGCCTGGATGTTGCCTGACGGTGCTGCCTGGACCAGCAAGGCAGTGTATACAATGGAAGTTCTACCGCTCCTGTTGGCCGTCCAACGTGATGCGAGCCCTCGCATCTCCTTGCCCACATATCTCATGGGCCTCGGTTCTGGAGGAACCATCACCTACCAGATTGCAATTTCCGAGGCCCATGCGACCTTCCGGGCTTGTGTTTGCATGGGCCCCATTAGGCTGCCTTCTTTGCTGCCAGCCCCCACGAGCGAGGAGACACGAATTGTAGTCTATGGCGGACGAAAGGACGTAGAGACCTTCCAGCATCACCTTCGGATGTGCTACTCGGTACGGGGCAATCATCGCGTGCCTCCTGTCACAGAAGCCCTTACCGAAGACTCGCACTTTACTGCCTTCAAGGGCTACGGACGCACGCAGTACCCCTGGGCCCCCGGCCTCACAATCCGCCAGGTGGTTATCGGCAAGGACCCGGAGCATGTGGTGTGGCCTGCATTGCTGAGCGACCCTGATTGGCTGCTGGCGGACCATATCGAGCTCCCGGAGTAGTCGTTGGGGCAGGGTAGAGAGTGCCTCCCTTTTTCCATTTTAATCGATTTATGCGCGCCGGGCCTTGTGTTGTCGCTACAGACAGACCAGCAACCGAGGTATGCCTGCATTCTGGTGCTACTACTGTGCACGGACAAAGTAAAGGATGTCATTGTCTCCAGGTCATTGCTTTGTACATGCAGCACATTGCAGCCACAAGTAACAGCCACCTGCGACGACACGCTGCATTCCTTTTCAGGTTGCGTGTTGGATGTGCCTTGGCTCAAGCTCAGGGTGGCTGGCTGGCTGAACGAGGTGCCCCTTGTGTTGAGGGTAATTACGCTCCTGACTGGTTTTTGTTTGTTTCTCGCCTCTCTGTTTCTTCTCTCCTGTGTGCTCTGCTTGGGGTTTGGTCCTCCCCTTCTTGGTGTCCTCCTTTGTTGGTGTTTGGGCTTCCAGGGATCTTGGTGTCTGAAGGTTGCCTCGTGGTTGTCCGCTGTCTGTGTGGTAGTCACATGAGTTTGGCCTGCCATGTTCGGTGAGTGATGCCATGGAGTCGTATGCCTGTCAACCGTATGTGATCCGGGTTGGAGCGCAAGCACTCCAAGTTCACGTTGCCAGGAGAGGGCAACTCACTGCACTTGCCACTTTAGGGACCAGTGATGTCGCAATGACCAGGCAGATGCAAGCCGGCGTCATCCTGCCTCACGAACTTGATGTTGCCGGTTGGTGCCAATACTTCCCGCCGGAAATACAACCTTTGTTGTGTCTGGACCACTCTGCCTTTTTGAGAAACAGCAACGCCGTCTGCTTCGCTCGGCAACCCACGGTTCGCTGTTTTCTCCTGCATGCGTGGAGACCAGGCATCGGCACCATGCCGCATAGCAGTGCCCTCATGGGGCGAGCGGTGTCCACGCACAGTGCTTTGCCTGGTGACCTTCCCCCTTGGGCGAGTGTTGTCACCGAACAAGGAGTGGGTAGGGAGACAGCCCTGTCTCCCGGGCCCGGGCACACTCCACCACCTAATCCACCGAGGGTCTGCTGGCCGAACAATAGTCCTCGCCCTCCCATACCGCCGATTCCTCCATGTGTTGGCGAGTACCCAGTGGGTGCGGTCAGTCGGATTGAGCCGCGACTTCCACATGGGAGGCCACCTCCCGCGCCAGTTGCAGCCGACCTGCCACCGTGGCAGGTCCCTAGCTATCCAGGTCCACAGGTCCTTGCTGCGACCGCAATGCAGGCTATATGCCAGCTTCGCACTCTCAGTGCTGACCATACGCCGGGGCCTCCGGAGCCTGAGGACCTCGCGCAGGCACTAGAAAGTAATCAGAATTTCCCTGAGCCCACCCCTAGCGGCATCCTGCCATTGAGACTGGCCTCTGGAGCCATTTCCGGCGAACCGCCTGAGCCGCAAGGTCTCCACCCAGAGATCGACTACACTACTCGGCTGCCTACTTCCACAGCTCCGGGCTGCTGAGTCCGCAGGAGCCCATGTCCTGCTCTTAGTCACGGACAGCCGCTGCTTCTTGTCTATTCCGCATTTCCCCTACTTTGTCCGGCATTTGGTAGCACGCATGCAGTGGGAAGGCCCGTTTAAAGAGAGGTGGTTTCCCATCTTGGTAACACCAAGGAAGCGGGGTTAGCTTCTGTGCACTTTACGTGGGCGGGGCCCGAAATTCTGGCAGTCCTCAGAGTCCTTGCGCCAGGGGTGGTCTTGATGTTGCTTGACCATGACACCTTGTTCACTGCCAGGTGGGAAGCAGAAGAGCTGCGAAGGTTTGCAGTCCTCGATCTACTGCCCAATACCCTCTCGACGGAGTCACTGGGCAGCATGGAAGTCGAGACGGACGAGACACAGCCCTGTGGCTCGCTTCCAGCCTCGCCGTGGAGTTGCTCGCCGGACGGGTCCATACCGTGTGGGGCCCGATCGCCAAACTCAATTGGCATGGTTTGTGCGTCCGAGGACCAGCTTGAAGCAAATGGGGGATTGGTCATCTTCTACCCGAATGCTCCGGACGGCAAAACTCCCCGGCCCCCTCGCTTTTGCATCCCTAGCAACGTCACTAGTGCGGTGACCTCCATTGGTACTGCGTTGAGCCGAGCCCTGCAGCTAGTCATCATGCCCAGTGAAGTGCCCACTCCATTGCCTGGTATGCATGAGCAGGTGCCGTTGGACCAGATCCATTATCGGCAATGTCTACGCAACACCCCTCTTGCCGGAACCACTGCTCACAAGCATTCTGACTTTGTGTTTGCGTGGGCACTTTTAGGAAGATACATACATGAAGTTGCGTGGAAAGCGGCCGACCTTAATACTGGCAGGCCAGAGCCAGACATCCAGTTTGGCGCCTCCCCAGTCAGGCAGGTCAGAGGGGTCAAAACATGGGGACAAGGCCCGTATGAACAGGGATTTCTTCCCTTGCTCAGGGGCTACGGCGGCTTGCGCTCCCGTTTGGCAATCCTACCTGGTCCTGACTTATTCATGGCGAACCGATACGCCGAGGTTATACCCCCTCCTTCTGTGCATGGATATGGTGCCAAAGGCAAAAACATCTTGCCGCAGTGGGGGAGTGTGGTACGGCTGCCTACTCTGCCCGAGTCGGTCTGGGGCAACGGGGACACCGTCCCTCTGTGGGCCTCTGTTGGGAAAAAGGGCAGTGGACCAGTGCGGCTCCAGCTCTTCCCTGGAGTCCTCATGTTTTGGAAGAAAGATGCCCTATCTTCCTGCAGGGCCACCCCGAAATGGCGCAGTCGACCCAATACCCCAACTGGGCCGCTTGCTCTTCTTGCTGCCGCTGCGCATGCTTGGCTGGCCCAGGTGGATCTGCCGTGGCCTCTCTTTGCTGCAGACATAAAGGTCACGCCGCTGGGCCTCAGTCAATACTGGGATGATGGACTTGCAATGCGTGTGCAGCAAGCCCTGGCAGCCTTTGCCTTTCCTGCCTACCAGTACCCGCCCCCAAAGCCTCACCTAACCCCCTCAGAGAAATGTCGGTCGCTCTTCATTAGCGGGATGTTGTGTCGGGTAGCATCATTCACACAGGCAATTCCTATGCACTCACTGGCTTAGAAATGGAAACAGTCCGGGACGACCAGGGCAAAAAAGTCCGATATGAGGACACACAACGCCCGTTGTTGCTTTCGACCAGCGGTAATGCCGCACATGCACTGCTGCTCCTGCCCCAAGCCGCCCAGCTGTGGGCACGTGCTCTGTATCCTCAGGTCGAAGGATGCGGTCTGCCAGCGGCGGTTCGTGCTAGAATCAGCTCGGTAGAAGCCTCCCTGACAATGTGCCCGGCCCTAGCTCACTTGCACATGCCACATACTGCTGCGCTGACCGCTCTGCATGTGGGCCTCGCCGCGGGGAGAGCTGGCGAGTGCAAATTGTGCGTTACGGGTTTCTCTGCTGGGTCGTATACGGGCGCTGCTGTGGCTATCGCTTGGCATGAGCGCCAAAAGCTTCCTGACTGCAAGGGCGATTTTGTCCACATCAAGGCACGTTTGGGCGGCATTGCCATGCCACGGGCCATGCTGCAATATATCCTGGGTTCGGAATTGCGGCACGCTGTTAGTCTTGTCCATCATGAGAGCGACCAGCTTTGTATCTTCCGGCCCAGCCAGGCAGCAAGGATGCAAGCGATTGGCGCGGGAGCGCGTCTCTACTACTTCACTGGACCTGAGTCGCTTGGCAGTGGTGGACACTCTTATGGTCACTTTGTCCAAAGTGAAGAGCTATTCCAGCTCACGCCGGGGGATTATGTGCATAAGGAATTGACTAAAAAGATTTGTGGCCTGGCCGACCCCCGGATGGATCGCACAGTGCGGGCAGGTTTGATGGGGGTTGCGTGTGGCTCTGTCCAGCTTTCGGATAAGTTTAAAACTTTCATCAACTCCGTGCTGGGACGGCCAATCAAACGCCCCGATCTGGAGGCGTTTCTCCGGATACCTTCCACTGAGAACCGGAGCATTGCCAGTCTCCGTGCTGACTGTACCCAAGTCCTCCTGACGGATGCCAAGCCGCATCTGGCTGATTTGCCGCCCCCGTATCATGAACTTGGTCCCACGATGAAGCTTGTTTTGGGTATGTGGCTCCCCCACCTGTCGTTAGAACGCCTGGTTGACATGCTGGGTTATCAGTTTTTAGCCATGGCCTCGGAAGCAGAAATCGAGGAGGAGCCCTCGGAACAGTATCACTACCCAGAGCAAGCTGCGGTCAAGCGGGCCGCCACCCCTGTGGCGATAAAGCCCGGCACGCATACGTGGCCAATCTGCCTTCTCCATCGAGTTTACCCACGAGCGTCGGTCATGCTCCTTACACCGGAGTTGGCGGATGTCCCTGACTGGGCTACAAAGTGGTTTGCTGTCGCTGGTAAAGTGCCGGCCAAGGGCACTGCTTTGCTGGTTACCTTGAGAGAAGACAAGGGAGATGTGGCCTACCCACCCTGGCGAAAGTAAGGCCATGCAGCTAGTCAATATCACCATTGCCCTGCTCTTGACTGATGAACAGCACAACCAATTCGCGCAGCGACCCTCATTGCCGAGAGTCAGCCAGCTTGAAGTTCTGCCCGGAGGAGCCTCTACCCCGCTTTGGGATGCCCTGTTACACATGCCTAGGGAAAGGCAACATGTTGCCCTGGGCGTTCCGCTAGAAGACTCGCCTCTTGATGCCATCCGGCAGCCACATTGGTTGCCGGGCTTTCTCACGGATCTAGTGCTTGTCCTCATTATCGGGCTGGTGGTGAGAGGGAACTGGCACGACACATGGGCACAGCTCATTCACCCGGAGGTCTGCCAAGTCTTCAGAGGCAAGCACGCCACGCAAGCTGCGCAGGCATCGCCTACTGCGGGTCCGGGGGCTTCCAACACCTTGCAAAGCATCCTTAACCTTTGGCTTGCGGAGGAACAAACCTATCGCAAAGAATGGACGCCGACGCTGCTGAGTGGCGTGTTAGCCACGCTGCCTGACTCTCCGCTGCCCGGCCAGGAGGACGCCCGGACTCCTGCGCTGTGGCATGCGGAGCGTCTACGCATGTCACAGGACTCGTTGAGCAACGAGCACGATCCGAGGACTCGCGCCAGCATCTTTGCGCTCGCAGTTGGTCCCGCCTTCCTTACGTGCCTCTGTGATACCTTTTGGGGGGCGGATGGACACCTGGCAGCGCTGCTGGGAGCGTGCTCGTACGGCTTGGCCGCTAATCGTACTTCTGTATTCATAACGGGGGCGCCTGGCAGCGGGAAGACACGATCCTGCGCGTTTCTAGGAGTTCTTCTTGCGTGCCTGACGAACCGGCTCACCCTGTACACCGCTCATGGCAATGAATCGGTTCGTGCCTATGTCGAAGCGGTTGATAGGCTCACGACTGCTAGCAATGAATTTGTTCGCAGCCGCATCGTTCGCATACCGGGTAACAAGGAGAAGGACACACATAAGCTCCCCTTTGATGTGCAGGATTTGTACCGGGGGCTACTTGTAGCCACGACGCATGGTACGATTGTGGCAAGGCTTAGCTTTCCCTACTCGCAGCTCATTAACCGTTTAAAGGATGTTGAGTTGCTCCTCCGAGATGAAGCCCAGCAATTGGGCACACCGGGTTCCAACACCATCTTGGCGCACATCAAGCACACTCGATGTCATGATTGGCCACCACAGACAGCCCGCTGGAGGATCGCGGCCCAATTACCACTTCGTCACGGAGTTGTTGGAACAAAAGACTTGTGGTCTCAATGCGGTCCCTGCCGACCTCCACACGCCAGCCACCTTGCCTGCTGCCCTTTTGCGGCAAACGGCCCAAAGTTCCGGCCCGTGGAAAGAGGGGCAAGGCGAGATGCCCTCTTGGGGCAAGCCCCACCGTTCCTCTGGAGCGTCAGAAGTGTTTTTCTCAGCGGTCTCGATGCTGGATTCGATTCTCTGTATGAGCATCGTCAAACCGAAGCAAGCCGAGACAGTCATGCAGGCCGCCGGGCTGAAGGCCATTGTCGGACCGGCTATCAACCTCTCGCTCTGTTCATCCATGCGCCTCCCTCCTGAGATTGCTGCCATTCTATACGCATGTCGGTACTCGGAGGCGTGCCGCTTCGATCTGACAGGCGGGGTCCCTCGGCTACTTATGCCACCAGGTCCCACGCTGCAGCACCTGCTCGGGCGGCCACTGCGTAGCTTTGCAGGCAGGTGGATGGAAACGTGCCGATGGGTACGGGTGCCAGATCAGGATGAGACCCAAACCAAACTAGGCAGAAGCTACGACCTCAGCATAGTCCTGGCGGACATTGTGCTCACTTTTGGGCACCAGGTTTATTTTGACTCCCCTATCGGGATGGTCTCTCAGTATGCCAGGATTGTTACTCAAATGAAGTTTATGCTGCAGTCGAGTCTCCCCGCAGACCCACTGGGCGATGACGATATGAGCCTACTTGAAGCCTGCCAAACCGCGCAAGATTTCCCGCTGACTGGCGCGCCCACCACTTGGAGCCTTGTGACGTTTCGGACCTTCCTCATGAATCACATAGGGTCCCTTAAACGCTTCTTCGGCGCTATCACCACGGCTTGCTCCACTGGCCCCACATTTGGGATAGGTGTCTTTGTGACTTGTCGGGCTTCTGGATTCCTGTTTAGTAGCGAGGCAGGGTTTGCCCGAGCCACCTCCTCCTTCACGAGAGGACTTGGGGCTTTGGTTTTCGTAGCGCCGCACTACTCTGATGGTATAGGTGCATGCTTCCAAATGGCGGCCTGCGCAACCGGAGGCCTGATTGAATGCGCGGAATATGTGCGCACACAAGCCAGCTTGTGGAGCATGGATGGCCCTGGCGTTGCAAAGGCATTACACAAGCAAGCCTTCCGAGAACGGACAGTAGCCAGCATCGTGCTGCCCGCGGAACGCAAAGTAGGGCTGGACCTTTTTGAAGCCCCACCCCTGCATCAAGCGTGGGCCTTGAAGGCCACCTGGGGAGACAAGCGGGAAGTTCTTTACCGCACACTTAAGCAAGAAGGATGGGGGAGCCCCTCTTTCACTTCCAACTCCTACTCGGGCACCATTGCTAGTCTGCAAACGCGCGGCTTCGTCCTGGAGCCCTTGCCCAATGCTGTGTATTGTGTCCCCTTCCAGCCGGTGAGGGAAGGAGATGGGGTCGCCCAGTACCTCACCTGCTTGCTAGGGGATACCAGCATTAGGACGCCGCCCAAGCGGGGATCTGCTCAACGCGCTGACCCGGCTTTCGAACACAAGGCCGGCATAATGCGAGCCCCCCGCGGTCTTCACCTCCTACCTGTTCGTACGGGTAAGGCTGCCTCCGAAACTGCGATTGATGTGGACTCTCCGGGAAACAGCCCTGTGCCCGCGAGTAGTCACAGTCCCGACGTGGTAGCTGCTACTGTAGTCGAGGTTCTTACGCCGCTGCAGTCACCAGCCCAAAGCGAGGCTATCACCAACGCGCGCCATGGTGAGCGGTGGGGTACACCATGGCTCAAGCCTCGGGCCGCGGGGGGCTCCATTGCGGCGGCTGTCAGCCCACCTCCGGCAGCTAAACGGGACGTTTCCCGAACACCCTGCGGCACCCCAACGCGGGAGAGAGGACCACTGAGGACGGAGCTTGCAACGACAGAGCCTGCGGTTGTGCCGGCCGTGAGTCCTAGTGCTCTGGATGCTTGTGTGACGACTCCCTCTAGTGAAGTTGCCCACAGGATCGGAGGGAGTAGCGCCGCCTCGTGTCCACCCCGTAGTGGAGGCAACATTAGGGACCCACCGCCTGGCGTACGACGTCCACCCAGCCCCCGGACACGGCCCATGCACGCAACATTTCCGGAGGGGATTAGGACGGTCGAGGCATCACAGCCCCCTTGCGCTAAGTCTCCCACGGACTCACTTGGCCTGACGGAACCAAAATCGTATCTCCCTATGCCTCCCCATGGCCCGACGCCCATCCCCGCCAGGCCTGTGCCCGCTGTCCAAGCTCGCAAGGAAAGTCGGCCTCTCGTTTTGGACAAAGACGGCTCTCAGCATCTGGAACCGCCAAAAGCCAAGCCTCGAGGGCCTAGCGAGCCCAGCGGCACCCGCGACCCCAGCGCCCCAGCCTGTGCACCCATCATGCAGAGCAACACAGGCTCGGTCTGTGATCTCATGTGGCGCGCACTTGCAGCGGGACATCACTTTGGTAAGAATGTCAAAGTCTTAGACTGTCGGGGGCATTGCAGCATTTTGACCTTGCTGAAATGTTGGATTGCCCGGTTCCGCAGCTGGACAAAGCAAGGCTTTCGGAGTCCCTGGTGGGGTATGGCTTTCTTACCACAGCGCAGTACATCGCGGATCTTTTCTCTGCGGTGTCGGACTTGCCGAGTGTCATCAATGCCAGTTTTCCTGCAATGCTCAGCTACGCTGACCCAGATTATTGGCTGGGTGCACTTCTGCTCGCATTCGAGTCCCACCAAAAAGGTCCCCTGGAGCGAACGGCCGGGCTGCCCATTGTTATTGGTTTTCCTGAATCTGACAATAAAATTACTGACCTGCAGATCAATGTGCCGCCCGCAGCCATGGTGGCCTTCTTAGCTGGCCGCGCTTATCGGTGTCCCAAGTGCCCTACTACCAAATATGTGATGGACGCGCACAGTGGACTGCCACAAGTCACTGGCCAAGCCTCCCAAGAAGCCTTGCAGGCATGGGCCGCAGCTGCTAAGCACACGGACGTGGAAAAGGCCAGGCTTGCCCAGCCCAACCTGAATACGTTCCTAGGCATCACGCTGCAGGGCACAGAGACACTTGGGCAAAGGCACTATCAAGAATTTAGACCGGACCTCCCCCCTGCCCATTTCCTTGACGCCATCCGGCTTGCCCTTGCGGCCTCGGTGGCCAACCAAAACATTGAACACTTTTGGTCAGTTTATAACTTGGAATGGCCTGACACTTCTCACAGAATGGGTGTTTTTCTACGGCGAGTGTTGCCCCTAGAGTGCTTGCTCTCCACGCCCTTGGCTGCGCCGGTGGATGTGAACACTGCGGCAGCCTCGCCGGAGGTCGTCAGCATCTCTTCTGAAACTAACGAAGGTTCTCCCTGCCCGATGGATGACATGTCGGATGCGGAGGACGAACCCGAGGCACAGGTGAATGATTGGCGCTTCTCGGAGCTGCGAACCACTGACCTTGCAGCTTTGCGAGAAGTGGATGTCTCAGCCCCTTTCCGACTGCCAGTCATCTTCGAAGCGCATTGGAAAGGGATCAGCACCACACCCACCAAGCATGGGCCAAAACGTGCCCGAAATGAGTGGTATGACGCAGCCACTGCTCACTGGGCTGCCATTAAGGGGCTCATGCGAGCTAAACATCCAACCAAGCAGCGACTCAACAGCTTCTGGTTTAAGATGTACTGCCATGGCACCTCCAAGGACCCTGATCCTTCGGCCCTACGTGCGGCAGTTACCTCCTTCCCCTACCAGTATAAGGACGAAGGTGTTGTGCAGTACCGGCAAATCCAGGAAGCTGTCCGGGTGATGTGGCTCGCGGCCCAAACCTCAATGACAAGATACAGAGGTATCCCCATTCCGGACGGCATCCCTGAGTGGGGGGTTGATGAGCAAGAGCTGCCCCCAATGCAGGTCATGCCCAGCCGTACGCGTTCCCACACCACCTCCGATGGCCACCGCTCTCGGCGTCCGGACTGGGAGGGCTCCTGGCAATAGACAGCAAGCCATTGAGTCCTTTCATGGCATGCTGCCTAGCGTGATGTGAGCCCTCACATCTCCTCGCCGATACATGCCGCAAGACTACCTCGGGATATTCTTGGTTTGGCAACCCTATGTGGTCTATGCCACGGATTGGATCGTGCTTGTCTTCGGTGTGCTCACTGCCTGCACCTGTGAACACCCTTCTGTGTCGGCCCTGCGTTGTGCCTATGGTGACGGGGGGCCTTTCTTTCGTGGTTGCTCCACTGGCCATCTGCCACGGACTACCCTGGGCCGGTCCTGCCTGGACGTTCCAGCTCTGTCATGTGTAAAACGGCCAATCTTCCTTTCCTCTGCCCCCTCTAGGTGGGCAGGTTGCCTGCTTCTATGTGCTACGATCAAGTGTGAACCCCTTGGACTAGAGGGTTGGCCATCTCTCGTCTGGAAGGTGACACCCCCCTGGCGTACAACGACGTCATGCCTATTGGGAGAGACCAGCTAGGGGATGCTGCTTCCGGGTTGTGGACACTCCTATGCGGAGATCAGGTTTCCACTTCCCTGGCAATGTGCCATCGAGCACCTGTGAACAACCTGGCCTTCACGAGAGCCATTCTCGCCTGTGCTTGGGTTGCTACGGGGTTCCCTGCCTGCTTGGTGTCTATCTCTGCTTGCACAAAGCAGCCATACATGACTACCTCCCCATCGGTAGGTGGCCAAGCGTGATGTGAGCCCTCACATCTCCTCGCCGACGTCTGTCAGTTTGGGCATGGACGGTCTGAGTCTGTGTATTGAACCCTCAACCCCGGCCAAGGAGATAGTTGCTTGGCCTTGAGTGCGAAGTTTCGACTGGGGGACTCTCCCGCTTTGGTTCACCTGATGGCTCTGAGTGGAACGAAGCAGTCAAGCCTGCTTTGGCCGGCGGACGAGCTCTTGTGAGTCAAAAGAACGTGGCGCTTTGTGCTCGGAGAGGCTCCACTGGCTGACCACCATGGAGTACTCTGGGCTGGTCCTACCCCTTTGTTCTTGCCGTTAAGTCCCCACTGGCTGACCACCATGGGGCAACCTTATACTTCGGAACACGAAGGTTGACACCTACAACGTTCCGTGCTGAGGCACGACTTTGCTCCACCTGTGATGGCGAAACTGTGAACCATCTCGTGAACGGCCTTGGCTGGTGCTGAATGT
Organism: Symbiodinium natans; assembly: GCA_905221605.1. Lineage (NCBI taxonomy): Eukaryota > Dinophyceae > Suessiales > Symbiodiniaceae > Symbiodinium > Symbiodinium natans. The sequence continues at coordinate 424,774 of CAJNDS010002116.1, read as the reverse complement.
ATTCGCATTGGTGGCTGCATGATGGTGATGTGAGCCCTCCCATCTCCTTACCGACGTACCTCGCGGGTTTGGGTGAAGGGACCTGATGCGTGCCGATGCGCAGGCCAGTACCAAAGTGGCGTAGCCTTGTGTGAGATGCCTGGACTGGGAGGTCCCTCGGTGTCATTAAAACCCTGTGGCGTTAAGGGTTTGATAACTCGCCGTGCACTTTCCCCGTGGAATCGGTAGCTGCTGCTACTCTCGCCCCCCCTCTGACCGTGCGCCGGCACCTCTGAGGGTGGGCCCTTGTGCGCCAGGTAATCGGTAGCTGCTGCTACTCTCGCCCCCCCCTCTGGCCGTGCGCGGGCACCTTTGAGGGTGGGCACTTGTGCGCCAGGTTGACTGGTGAACCCTGTGCTCGGAGCTACTCCACTGGCTGACCACCATGGAGTGCCCTGGGCCGGTCTGGCCTGGATTGTTCTTGCTGTTAAGTCCCCACTGGCTGACCACCATGGGGCATATGCACATCTTTCATCCCCCCTTGGGAGTCTGACTTGCAACATCCTTTCGCCATTGAGTGTTGGTTGTCTTTCCTTGACAACGATTAAGCGATCCGAACCTCGTCTGATGACCTCGGGTTGACTAACCGCTGTCGCACCAGTGTCTACATGATGGTGGTTTTGTGAATCTGGCAATGTCGCATTTTGCGAATTCCCCACAAGCTCTGTGCTTCCTTGTGCACCGGGACTTCATTGACGACCTCGAGTACTGAGTCCGTGGGGTATCTAGTAGTTTAGCGCGATTGCTCGCTTTGTTTCTTCGGTGTCTGTTCTTTGGTGGTTTCGTGTTGTGTCTGGCGGGTTGTGTGCGCTGACTCTGTTTCACCCTTTTTGTCGAGCCCAACAAGACCGGCCTACTGTGCTACTGATGTAGTAAAGAGGCGCCAGAGGAAAAAAAAAAAAGCTCGGACATGGAAATAGACGCGATTACCTGCCTGCAGGACTCTGTTGTTAAGCCCCAGCCAGGACCGAGCATCCTCAAGAAAGCGACGACAGGAGGAAAGAAGGCGGAAGCCGAGAAGCCGCAAGGAAGAGAGAGCGGTGATTGCCGGCATGCTTTGCTTGAGACTCCGTTTGCTTTCTTGTTGCGAGGGCTTAGAGCCGAAGTATCCCCGAAAGTGGTCCCTGAAGTTCCTCAAGAATGCACCGAAAACACCCCGAGAGTGCCCGAGAACACCCTGAAAGTGCCCGAAATGCCCAAAGAAGTGTCCAAAGAACAGCCCAAACTAACCCCTCAACTCATTAGGAAGCCTGTTGAAAGGCCCGTGGCATGTTTTGTGGCATGTTTATTGGCATGTTTTGTGGCATGTTTATTGGCATGTGGTGCGGCATGTTTTTCGGCATGGTGTTTTGAACTTGTTGTTTTTGAACGAACGGAGCAAGCTTTGGCCGAACAGTATTTTGGATTGTCCCAACTGTCCTTTTGTAGAGATCATGGGGGCGCGTGCTGCCTCGGTGGACGACGCTCCTCAGCGCTTTGCGCGTTCTCCTACGCCAGCTCGGTCACCGACCCCGGAGTTTTACCATCATCTTGCAGAAGCCGAAAGGCTAGAACAAGAAGGTATCGAGGAGGGAGAAAGGGCAAGGATGGAAGCTGCCGAAGAAGAGCAGCGTCATGGAGAGAGCAAAGCCGGCATTCACATGTCAATTGCTCTAGCTGCCCGCTCTCGAATGTTGCCCTCGATGGAGGAGCAATTTCCTCTTATCCCTACGCGGCGTATCGATTTGGAGGAGGACTCATGGGGCGATTGGGCCAGCCACTCTCGAGTACGCACTTTTGTGCGGCGACAAGAAGAGTTGTATGCAGAACAGGGCCAGAGCTGGACCTATTGGTGGCACAAGAAGGAACAGCAGCCTATCCCATCGTGCAGGGATTTGATTGGCGAGCCTTTGAATCTTCTGAGCAAGGCTATGACTGTGCCGGGGTACTTGGAGGAAATGGTGGTTGGGAGTGCAGTGCCTGCTCTTCCTTTGGAGGATGGAGAAGTCATTTTCTGTCCCTATGGATCCACCGAGGATGTGCCTTGGGCTCATGGTTGCCTTCCTCAAAAGGAACAGGAGCTCAGGTGGTTGCTTCGCGAGCCTCCTTTGGAGCAACCCGAACGCCCGATCGAGACGGCAGAGGTGGAATGCATGACCACCGAATTGGAGGACCATCACGAGAAGATCCTTTCCCAGCTTACCCAGGCTGCTTCGGCCGTGGATTTTGGATGCAGCTTGAAGGTCATCACCATCGTGGTGGATCAACTTGGGGAATCTTTGGTCTCCAACAAGTCCGTGCACCCCAAGTTGCTTCCGATGTCTTACCACCTTCAGCAAGGCCACAACTTTGCCCTGTACCTCCTTGGGTTGGTGAACTTGTACCAGGAGCACAACGAGAAGTACGACATTGGCCATGCGGAAAGGGTGACGTCGGAAACCACTCCGATGTGGATACAGAAATGCATCTGGGAAGTGATCGGCAATGTGATCAAGCACGAGGCCAAGGAGCATTACTCCCTGGAGGAATATCGGGCGTCCACAAAAGCTGCCCGAAAGGGTACCTCTGCGCGTGTGTCCTCCCTGCCTTCTTCCTGTTTGTCGCATTCCGGCGATCCCGCCACCGCCGGTAGGGCAGCCACTCTGCTCGGAGGCGCATTCAGGGTGTGATAGCCTAGAAGCAGTCCAGCCAACCAGTAGTCTTGTTGTAGTGACAGGCCATGCCAGGGAAAGCGGCGTTTTTGACCTCCGCGACGTCGTGAATAGCGAAGAAGAGGTCAGCAATGTGCTGAGCGAAGTTAGAAAATCAATTTTAAAACCATAGCCATAGCCAATGATGGACTCCTGCAACTTTCAAGCGCAAGGCCCTATGTAGCGGGAATTTTCCAGGCTGGCGGCCAGGCGCATGCAGAGGTTGATTGTGGGCGTTTCAATCAGGAGATACGAAGCCGGGAAGGTTTCTGGAAGGAAGAGCAGCTGGTTGGCGATCTTCAATCGGGTTCGACAGAAACTGCGGCATGGTCCCTGATGAAGGTCTCATAGCAGCTGTACGCTTCGAGCTGCTGCTCGCGTAGTCAGGTGGGAGGAGTCCTTCAGGACCAGGAAGGGGATTGACCCACTCTCCGACCGGCCAGCCCTCGCTCAATCTCTTCCATAGCAGGCCGTTGCACGTTGTGAGTTCATCAGTGTCGATGGCTGTGCTCTCCCTGTTCGTCTATAGTTGCATTTGGTTCGCCATGCGTCGGTTTCGGAACATTCGCCTTTCCGGATCAGATGCCTTTTGATCCCTGTGCGGGCTTTCGCGGGGAGGGAGGGGGAGGAGGCGTTTCTCGCGGATGGCCAGGCTTGGCCAGTCCCTCTGCACGCCTGGGTGAAGGGGGCTTGGGAGGAGTGTTGCCGGAGGATGGGCACAAGCGTACACAGTAAAGGGTGGCCCCGCCCCGGAGCGCGGGCTGGGCTGCAGTCCCCTACCCTCAGGACGGGGGGCAACTCTTGGGAATGGCTTGGCCTGGCCAATTCCCTCAGCGAATAAGGAGAGAGGTGTTGATTTCTCCTGCAACTGGCCGCCGCTGTCGGGGGTGCTGCCCTGCTTTGGTCGGTCCCCCTCAGCGGTCGTGGGAGCAGCCGTTCGCCTCGGTGAGCTATCTTGGTGCCCAGACTGCGGGCAGGAGCCTTTGGGATTGAGCCGCCCACTGTATGCCAGCTGCATGTTCATGAGGAGCATCGAGCGGTGTTTCGCCAGCAGAGCCGCTAGGTACTTGGTAGCTCCGTCGTCGTTCCCCGCTCCCTGATGTAGGCAATAGACAACATGCGGCAGAGGCTCCAGGCAGTACCCTTGTGCCTGCAGCTCTGATGAGGTGCCCACAAAAATTTTGAGCAGAATCCCTGTCTCTCCGCAACTGTACTCCGGCGGAGGATTTCAAGGCTTCCGCCCTTGCCGGCCTTCACCGCCCACGCAGCGTCGAGGCTGCTTGGCATGGCCATCAGGTCAATTCCCACTTTGCGGGTTTGGCGTTGATATACCTCAGGCAGGGTATGCTCGCGATACGCATGTTGACTAATTGTCCTGGACACGCCGGGCTCAGTGCTATGCCAAAGACTGGCTTTCGCCTTAAGGTACGTGTTGTAATCGATGTGTCCTTTGCGCGCACAGGCTGCCATTTGGAAACAGGCGCCGAGGCCTTGACGGTATACCTATAGGGAGGCGACATCAGGATCACGGGTCCAAGGCCACGAGTGTAAGCGGCCGTGGCCCTAGCAAAGCCAGCCTCGTTCTGGAAGAGGAAACCGGAGGCCTTGCACGTAACGAAGATGAGGACCCCATATGTAGGGCCGGTGGCGCATGCTGTGGTGATGGCCTCAAAGAAGCGCCGCAGGGCACCAACTCGCCTTAACAGAAAGGTCCTGAATTCGAGCAAGTCCCACCGACACGGATCGCCCCGAGGGCAGTCATTCGCTTCTCTACATGCCTCCAGCAATGTCATCTCCGGGGTGCCCAACTCCTGGACATGGTGCAAAAGATTCAGATGTGCCTTGATTTGCGTGACAACCTTTTCATACTGGGAGACGAAGCCAATTCGAGCATTCTTTCGGATTTCATGCCCGAAGGTCAGAGCCACATCGGCAAGCAGGTAGGTGAGCTCGTAGCTTTGACCAATGCGTGTGCGGTCCTCCGGCCGCTCTGGCACGCTGACCCACCTGCAGGTTTCCAGCCATCTTCCAGCCCTGCTGCGTAGCGGCCTGGTCAGGAGGTGCTCCATTGTAGGCCCGGTAGGGAAGACCAAGCTTGGTCTGTCCTGTTGCATGACAAATGTGCATCCGGAAGCGACAGGCATATACTATGTGTGAAACTCCGGCGGCAGCCGTAGCGACGTGCTAAAGAGAGATGTTGATTGGCCGGTCACCTGCCATCCCTTCGAGTCCGGCTGCTTGCAGAAGTGTGGCTGCCTGCGCAGGACGGCTCTGGCTGAGGTCCAGCATCGAGCAGAGGATGCCAAGCGCTGGAGCTTCGTTCGGCGTTAGCGTTGCTGTTGCCGGCACTTTGAGTGGGGGGGGGGGTAGTAGTTCGGGTGTGGGTCGTAAAGGATCTCATACTGCAGCTTGCGTGGAAGCGCGTCTAAAGGAGGAGGTCGGGATGGCATTGAGCCCGCATTTTTTCCGCTCTAAGAGTTCAGTCACGAAGTGGTAGTTGGGGCGGGAGCCACCTGCCGGCTGCCTATGGTCACCTATCATGACATCTAGCGCAGCTCCGATTTGAGCCAAAATGCTGTTGGCAGACGGAGTCCCTAATTGTTGCACTTCGTCTCGCAAAGCCACGTCGACATTCGGCAAGGCCTTGGCCAGATCCGAGTAGGCATAACCTAGATGCAAATTCACCGCGCCGTGAGTGCAGGCGAAGAGCTTGGCTCGCCTTATCTCGTTGTCATCGAAGGGAAGAGGGTGCTTATCCTTCTCCTTTCTTGCTGGGACTCGGACCACCAGGCCTCGAACTGTGTCGTGGCTTTGCGTCAAGAGCCCATCCACGGTCTCCGCAAAGGTGCGAACGGACTCATTCCCATGCGCCGTGTAGAGGACGCTGCGCTGTGCCATGCCCGTAAGGAGAACCCCCCATGAAAGCACATGCCCGTGTCTTGCCGCTGCCTGGAGCTCCTGTGACATGGACCGCAGTCCTGTTTGCAGCCAGGGAAAAGGAGGAGACACCAAGCAAGGCAGCCAAGTGCCCGTCCGCCCCCCACATGGTGTCGCTTAAGCGGATTAGGAAACTCGGGCCAGCTGCCAATGCGAAGGTGGCAACGCGGGTTCTTGGGTCCATTGCCTCGTCGGCTAGGGGGGGCCTTTTGCTGGGGAAAGGGACAAAGCTCTGCCAATGCGCGCTGTCCATGGGCTTGTAGTGCATTATCTTGGCAGTCTTCCTCCTTTCAAAGGGAAGTGTGGTGAGCATTTGCATGCCTCCATAAGGCTCATGTCAGGGTCACCAAAATGTTCATCCGTTTTGCTCAAGCTTAAGTGCTCCTTGCACCACCACTTTGGAGTACTACGAAGCCAATTCGGGCGCGGAGATGGATCGCGTGGCCAAAGGTGAGCGCAGTATCCGTCAGGAGCCAGTCGAATTCTCGGTTTTTTCCGACTTTCGTGCTGCGGAGCGGCTATCTGCCAAAAACTGTGGGCCAGGGCCCTCCGGGAGTAGTGGTTTCGCGACGCCCCCGACGACCTCAAAACGGCACGCCTCCGGGTATCGGGCCACAGACAGAATGGCAGAAATCTCAGGTGGGAGCCGAAGGGAGGTACAAAAGGGAGATATTAACCGCGGGTCCGACAATGCTCTTAATCCCACGGCTTGCACAAGGGATTCTGCTTGTGCAGGCTTGGTATGGCTAGCGTCAGTATGGTTCCAAGGATTCCATGGACTGTGGCTTTGGACGCTGCCACATTGTCCTCCATCGCTCCAGCTGCGCACCCACCCCAATCGGGCATGGGTCCACTGCCCTGTTTCCACGGACCTTAAGGTATCAAGGACAACTACTTTTAAGAGTCAAAACTGTACAAGCCAGCGAGTGCAAAGCAGTCGTGACTGCAAAGAAGCAACCGCTAGCTCAAAGGCCCTTATTTGCAGAACAAATCAACACAAGACCAGGTGAGACCAATGAAAACAAGAACCGGCACCCCACTCGCGGCCCGTCACCCATAGCAACTGCGCCACGTCAAGTACAGACAATGCAAAGAGAAGTTTAGTAGGAGCACCGGCATGCTTGATCTGCGGAAGGAACGCAGTTAAGATTCAAGTACTTCACTGCCCTGCACATCGGCCGGTTTTCCCTACATTGACTGGTCCACTGTGCTGCTGATATAGTGAGGGGCGTCCACTTGCAGGTGCAGACCCTTGCTGTCGTGTCAGTGTTCAGGCACTTCTTTAACAGAACCATTGTTCCGGCCAATTTGTTTTGGAGCTGTGCAAGCACTGAGTGGAGTTGTGTCAGCTGTAGCTTTGTTTTGGAAGAGTGTTTAAAATCACGGAAGACCAGACAGACCACGAACATTGCCAGTCATGCTTGTCTTGCCTTTGTTTTCATCTTTCATTTGCGATCTTTTGCTTTTCTAATTCTGTTTCGTTTGTTCTCTCATTCTTCCCCGAATCCTAACCTGGAGTGTCCGTTCGCGTAGCGTTCTGTGAACAGAATTTGCGCTGTAAACAAGGCGTTGTGTTTTGCTGGCCCCAAACTGTGGTTGCGTTCTTTTCCCCAACAATCGTTTTGATGACCTCAGACGCACCGCGTTTCATAACTTGGAACAGCCTGTGGCGTGAGCCCAACTCGGTCCGTCGGCCACAGACATTGCATGATCTTGCACGTCCTGCGCATGAGGGGTGCGCCAGTGCGAAAACATGTACTTCTATGCTTGCCCTGTCGAAACCACCAACATGTCCGCCTGAGCAGCAACCTTGGCAAAGAGGAGCGCAGCTCACTGTTTTATTTGCTAGTCAGTCGAGAGAACACTCAACACAGAAGTGTTCGCACGTCAGGAAAGTTTTTTCGCCTTCCAAATCCGCGCTGTGTGCTTCTGCCTTTTCCTGGCCCCTGGAATCTGGTCAACAAAGCGCGCCACTCTACTCCACGCACAATCTTTGATGGAGCCGGTGCCTTCGGAATGGAGTTCGCTAGTGTGTTGTGCGAGTTGGGTGACTTGAGTGCCTTGTGCTTTGAGCTGAACGTTAAACATATTAGCCTTTGAGCCGCGCAGTTCGGGCATAAAGTGCTGATCTTTCTTGGGGTTGGCTTTGTGCTTTCCACAACCAGAAGTTCGATCAGGAGGGAAAATGCTTCGTTGGTTTCGCGGGCAGTTACCGAAACCATCCGAAGCCTATGTCATAGATTGGGCTGTTCTTCTTTGAGCTAGCGGTCCTTCGTGGGGATTGTCGCCTATGATACACGCTGCGGCATGTTTTGAAGGAGAAGCGAAATCCATCATGATTTTTGTTTGAAGTTGGTGGTTGGCAGCCTTGAAGGCGTTCGTGACCTTGCATTGATCCTGCCCAACTTACCTTCCATGTCCTCTGTCTCATCAAGCGGGTGTTTCTGATCATACTTGTCATGTTTCCCAATATGAGAACCCCACTAAAAGGTAGCCCTCATTTGGGAAGTCCATATGGCAGCTTGAGGCCCGAAAGCTGAACCCTGAACCCGAAACGCTTCGAAGAGAGCTCCCGAAGTGAAGCCTTCACCCTCGGCAGTTCTCCGGTTCAAGCTCCAGGAGACGTGATGCCATTGCAGCTTGTACCATGTTGCCGCACATGCCACGGTTTTTGTGGGGGGGAGGCATATCGGCTGTTAGAGGGAAGATCAGGGGTTTAGGGTTGAGAGTTCCCCAGGCTTCGCACGAATTCTTCCACTGACAGAAGTTTTCCACGGACCCAAACCCAACCGTGCTCCCAACATGTCCTCTGCTCGCGCAGCGCCAGCAGCACCATGTGGGGTCCCGGCTCAGGCGCCTTCAAGAGTGTGCAAGCCGTTGAGGAGTTTCAGGCGTTTAGACAGGATGTCGAAATTGCATTGGTTTCGGTGCCATTTCTCTTGCAAACCCTTATGTCGACATCAAAGCCCTTGTCGGATGTTTGGTAGCCGACAGCCCTTTTGAAGCCCCTGCACTGAACCTGAAAGTCTGAATCGCGTGTCAAGGGGGAGGTGGTGTGTTCTTCGTTTGCAGGGGGGACGTCTTGCTATTCTCAAAAAGTTCGAAGCATGCTGCCCCCAGTCGTCACATCTTGAACGGGTTAAGCCTCCAAACGGCCTGTTCGCGGAACCCAGCATGAACACAATCCACCCCCCGGTGCGAGAACCTTGGAGACTTAACCATATGATGTTCCTCGGCGTCCTAAAACAGCTGGGCCAAACCCTGAACACGGAACGGAGGGGTAGATCTAAACCAAAGGCCCTCTGTGCGTTTGTACTTACTACCCTAAACCCTAAACCCTAAACCCTAAACCCTAAACCCTAAACCCTAAACCCTAAACCCTAAACCCTAAACCCTAAACCCTAAACCCTAAACCCTAAACCCTAAACCCTAAACCCTCAACCCTCAACCCTCTAAACCCTAAACCCTGTTTCGGCTACCAACGACATCTGAAGGCAAGCAAACCTGACCTTGGCATCACTCATTCGTTCGCCGACTCCGGCATGATTGACTGGGACACTTCTGACAAACCGGAGAATGCCGATGAGGAGCCCGGTTATGGTCTAGGGTTTCGGGTTTAGGGTTTAGGGTTTAGGTTTTAGGGTTTAGGGTCTAGGGTTTAAGGTTTGGGGTTTAGGGTTTAAGGTTTAGGGTTTAGGGTTTAGGGTGTATGGTTGAGGTTAGGGTTCACGATTTGGGGGTTTCCGAGAATCGGGCGGACCTTTTTTTTGGGGGGGTTCCCGGAAAAGGATGATGATATCTTGATTCATACCAGGGAGTCCCTCATCTTCGGAAACCCCGATTGACGGTTTACGGTTTTTAGGGGCGGGGTTCCTGGGGGAGAACTCTATATCAGACCATGACTCAGCCTTTCCGGAGCGCCTGGCCCCCTTCCAGGATCAGCAGGCCCTAAAACTCCATACCCTAAACCCTAAACCTTAAACCCTAAACCCTAAACCCTCAACCCTCAACCCTCAACCCTAAACCCTAAATCCTCAACCCTAAACCCGAAACCCTAATCCCTTGTGCAAAGCCCTGACACCATACACGAAGCAGGAGGATCACGCCGGCGATGCGGAGGTCGTGCGAACTGCCAGCGAGCAGTCGGAGGACCCCCTTTTTCGGGTGGCATGAGCCCTAAACCCTAAACCCTAAACCCTAAACCCTAAGCCCTAAGCCCTAAGCCCTAAACCCTAAACCCTAAACCTTAAACCCCAAGGACGGCTCAAGGCTCCGATCTTGGTGGAGGTTGCGGGGGATGCTTTTGTCAACAGCCCGCTTGCCACACCCCCAAACCCTAAGCCCTAAGCCCTAAGCCCTAAACCCTAAACCCTAAAGCCTAAACACTGAACACAAAACCCTAAACCCCAAACCCTAAACCGTAAACTAAACCCTAAACCCAAGCCCTTCATCTCACGAAGGACCTCATTCGCCTCTTTCCCCGGGGCTTTCTCTGCGCCATGCCTCTGGGCTTTTTCGACAAGGAGCCTTTAGGGTTTAGGGTTTAGGGGCCCTAGATATTGCAACGCTCATCTTCAATTTTGGGAGTTGATCCCCAATTAGAAGTTGCACCTGCTGCGCGTCCACCACCCAGCCCTCAACATCTTCAATGCCTGGGGCGAAGGTTTGTTGAGTTCGGGGTTGAGGCTTCAGGGTTTAGGGTTGAGGGCGTGCGTCGAGTGTGCTCAAGTATCTAAAGATAGCAGCGAGAAGCTGACCCAAAACCCGATTTAAACACTAAACCCTGAACCCTGCATTGAACCTTACACCTGAAACAGAAGGAATCCCAAAGCCCATCGAGCAAGCACCATGCGGTTCGGGTTTTAAGAGCTTCGGGTTTAGGGTTTAACCGGGTCGTGGGTTGGTTTAACTCTACATTCTTGTCATATTAGAGTCACAATAAGGATTTACAATGATCATATTTGTCATTGCCCCAACAAGGAAGCAGTTCAGGGTGTTGTCCCAAGCCCAGATGCAGGACATGGAGAAGCTGTGTCCAGCTTGAAAGCAGAGGCTTAGGGTCTAGGGTTTAGGGTTGAGGGACCCAACGGCGGAGGCCCGAACACGGGGTAACCCTAAAGATAAGTCGCAGAGCCCCAATCTCCCCAAGCCTCGCACCTTCGAAACCTTAGGCTGTGGCGTGTTAAGAGGGGGTCTTGCGCCCGAAGCCCTGAACCCTAAGCCCTAAAACCGCAGGCCCGAACCTTCAAAGCATTGCAATGGGTTCACTTTGATTATTAATTTTCTTTTTTTGGTGGGCGGTTGTGGGGTTGGGGTTTAGGCGTTTAGGGTATCGGTTTTAGGGGAATAGGGTTTAGGTTTGGGGGAGCGATGTCAGGTTGAGGCCTCGAACGAACAACCCTGGCAACCCTCAACCCTTCGGGCCCAAGCTTCCACACACTGAGCCCGAAGCCCTAAACTGTAAGCCCTAAGCCCTAAGCCCTAAGCCCTAAGCCCTAAGCCCTAAGCCCTAAGCCCTAAGCCCTAAGCCCTAAGCCCTAAGCCCTAAGCCCTAAGCCCTAAGCCCTAAGCCCTAAGCCCTAAACCCTAAACCCTAAACCCGAAACCCCAAACCCTAAACCCTAAAGCCTAGCTCGGCTTCTCCCGTACTTACTTTGCTGTCCGGAGACCATCGAGTCGCCTTCAACCCATCCCCCCCGAATGTTTCCTTCAAGATGCAGATGCCGTGATCCTAAACACCAAACCTAAACCCTAGACATTCAACCCTGATCCCTAAACCCTAAACCCTAAACCCTAAACCCTAAACCCTAAACCCTAAACCCTAAACCCTAAACCCTAAACCCTAAACCCTAAACCCTAAACCCTAAACCCTAAACCCTAAACCCATTTGTTGTTTGGGTGCGGAGAGGGACTACAGCACCAGAGGCCCTAAACCCTGAGCCCGCCACTGTTGCTCGGGTCTTGGGGCGAGGGATTCATTGGTGACCTTAGGGGTTTAAGGGTTTAGGGTTTAGGGTTTTAGGGTTTAGGGTTTAGGGTTTAGGGTTCAGGGTTCAGGGTTTAGGGTTTAGGGTTCAGGGTTTAGGGTTTAGGGTTCGAGTCTATGGCCTCCTTTCGGGTCGCTGAGGTACCACAAGAAAAAGCTCGAGCAGATGCAGCACAGCCTGCGGTGGCTCCTCAGATGCCCGGCGGCATTCTCGCACACCCAGCACACCCAAAAAGACGGAACGCTGCGCTCAATCCTGCGGCGTGTTTTGTGCGGAGTTTTAAGGTTTTTGGTGTTTAGGGTTTAGGGTTTAGGCTTTCGGGTTTAGGGTTTAGGGTTTCGGGTTTCGGGTTTAGAGGTGTAGGCTTGAACAATTTGAGGTTCGTAAAGTGTTAAAAAAAGTAGTGCAGAACATGGTCACCATGCTTGTAACCCCCCTTTCGAACTACCCATAAACCCAGTTCTGCAGGGAACTCAAAGTTTCAACCTTCACCCCTAAATCCTGCCCAAGGATTTGTGTCGGTGGCCGTCATACTGCTCTTCGTACCTTGGGTGGCAAGAGCTCTCGGTTTGGAGTTGTTGCCCACAGTACCCAAACTTTCAGAAAGTTTTCGGTTTTAGGGTCTTAGGGTTTGGGATACCGGGTGTAGGGTTAGCATATTTTAGGGTCCAGGGTTTAGGGTTTGGGGTTGGGGGTGCAGGGTTTAGGGATTGGAGTTTCGGATGAGGGTTTGAGGGTCGAGGCATTCGGGTGGGTTACAACTCGCCTGGTGCCCCAAGAGGTCCACCGGGCAGATCGACACCGATCAGTGTGAGGTTTCGGGTTTCGGGTTTCGGGTTTAGGGTGTAGAGTTTAGGGTTTAGGGTTCCCTTGAATCCTCGACCCCAAGCCCCAAAAGCTCCAGTCCTCTGCTCAGGGCGTCAGTTTGTCCTCGCCACTGAGCCGCGAAGCCCCATCCACCTTCGTGGTTTTTATAGCGCCTCGTCTCGCTTGAACCCCTGGGTTTAGGTTTTGGGGTCTTTGGACTTACTTCGTGAGAGGTTGTTTCCCCAGGCGTTGTATGGGGTTTAGGGTTTAGGGTTTATCTTCAGGCTGAGCGCATTTCCAAGGTTTAGGGGCAGGGCGGGGACGACAGTGACAGAGCACGGCGGGTTTTTGCATGCTTACATGAGGAACGCCGTTAGCTGAAGGCCCAAGGCGTTAGACCACGAGCCACTTCACAGCAGAAGCCCTCGCCCTCCCGAGCTGCTGTCAAAACATGATTGGGTAAGTTGAGGGTAGCTAGACAGAAGTGTAGGCTTTCGCTTTTGCAGAAGCCAACCAGGTGTAAGGTTCCCATGTTTCCCCCTTAACCTCAAGGCTTTCGTGGCACCCAGGTCATCAACTACGTCTCGCCACCGCTCCTCTTGCTCCTCGTGCGGCTGCTCATCGGCAGCTCCTTGGCTGGTAAACCGTAGGACTGATGGGCCATCTCGTAGTCGGCTCTTACAGTCGCTGTGTTGGCTTGTCAATTGCAGCACAAGGCTCCAGGCTAGAGAGTTGAAGGGGGTGTGGGGTTTAGGGGTTTAGGGTTTAGGGTTTACAGGTTTAGGGTTAGGGTTTAGGGGTTTAGGGTTTGGTGGGAGTCAGGGTTTTCTGGCTTTTGCGGTTTAGGGGTTTAGGGGTTTAGGATTCAGGGTTTAGGGGTTTAGGGGTTTAGGGGTTTTGGGGTTTAGGGGTTTAGGGGTTTAGGGGTTTAGGGGTTTAGGTTTAGGGTTTCCCGTGGTTTAAGGCTTATGGGGAATCGCCCTTTCTGACCCGACAAAAACCAGAACGTGCCCCCTCCACTACCCTTCCGTCCCCTGTCTTAGACGCTCAACTCTGCTCTAAACTTTTCACTCACAAAACTCACGTAGCCGCACGAGCATCCGGAGCGTGATCCACAGCATGCTGAGAGAAGTCACTGCGCTGGAAGGCTTATGCTATTTTTCAAGAAAACCAATCTGGAATGAGTTCACTTGATACCTGTGTTTGATGGGTCGACGCATGAATGGCAAGGTGTGTTTGTCTAAACAAGGTTGTGCAGAAATCAAAAGAGCTCCTCCTTGAACCCGAAGGTCCTGCATACCCTAAACCCTAAACCCTAAACCCTAAACCCTAAACCCTAAACCCTAAACCCTAAACCCTAAACCCTAAACCCTAAACCCTAAACCCTAAACCCTAAACCCTAAGCCCAAAACGGTCGAAGACTTTGGGTTAAAACGTTTTGATCAAGACTTTGGGGGGGAGGCCCGAACTGAGCCCATGGGAGGTCTCTGGAGACCCTCAAGTTCTGAAAGCACCAGAGAGCCCCAAATTTCCCGCCTTTGTGGCTCGAAAGGCCCCGAAAGGTCCGCAGAGTCATGTACAAGACTTTCCCCCTCTCCGGACACGAACCCTATACAGCCTCTAAGAATCCCAAAATCTAAACCTAAACCCTAAACCCTAAAACCCTAAATGCTCTCAACAACGCCCTTGTCCACCTTGAAGCGTCTTAAGGGGTGCCACGCCGCTGGAAGGACCGGAGCTGCTGCGGGGTTGTTGTGGCTTAGAGGTTTTCAGCACAGGATGTTCCCCCCCTTGGTATTCTAACCGTCCTTGATAGGGATTGTAGTACTCCCTACTATAATCCTATTAAGGGCTGAACTTCAGCCCCCAAAACCCCCCCCAAACCCTAAAGCCCGAAAAATCCGAGACCTGCACAGGTCGACTCTTGGTCTGCTTAGGGCTTTGAACCTGGGGGCCCTCTGTGGGCCAGAACCCATCGTGACGGCTGCAGCTCAACCCAGGCTTTAGCCTAAACCCCTAAATCTCTAGACCCTCCTACAGGCTGGTTTGAACCGAAGCTCAACCCGAGCCCAACCAACCCACAAACCCTTTAGCCACACATTCCAAAGCCTAAACTCTACATTCTACACCCTCAACCTGAAACCCTTAACCCGTATATTCCTAAACCAGAAGAAGAGGACGGCATTCTCCTGCTAGCCATGGGGCTGTGCCAGACCATGCGGCCTGGCTAAAGGAAAGACAGAGCCAGTTCTGTGCCATTGGTATGTCGACATTCTCAAGCACTACACCCTAAACCCTAAACTTCCTCAACCAAGCCACTCCTGGATGAGACTGGACGTGTCGCTCAAGAAAGAATGATTCCAACAAAAAAAGGCCCCAAACCCCTCGAAACACCAAAACCTAGCCCTGCCCGACCCCACCTGCCTTTTTGGGGTGGGCGGGCGCCGGTCGCGCGCGCGCAGCCGCTTTGGGAGCCCCGGGTGCCCGAGCCCAAGTCAGCCGAAGGAAGCCAAGGTGCCAGTGCTCCCAAGTGCTCCCAAGTATCCCAACGTGGTCCAAGTGCTCCTAAGTGAAGTGCCCCGAGTGACCCAACCTCCCAAGTGACTCATGTGGCACAAGTGTCAGGTGGCATAAGGGAATCGTTCATCCTTATTAGGATCAGTGGCAAGCTTTCGTCACCACTGGGAACTTTTGCGTTGCTTAGGTTTTTGGGGGACGCGTCCTTCAGGGGATCTGGCACTGGGGAGGCCTCATGCACTTGTTGGGATACTTCGGTCACCTGCATCACTTGGAGCATTTTGGGTCAGTTCTAGGTGTATATATGCCACAGAAACCGTCGCTTGGGACGCTTGATTAGGTCACTTTGTGATTCCCAAGAAGCTTGGGGACACTGAAGTGACCCAAGCGATCCAAGGAACCAAAGTGTTCTCAGTTCTCCCAAGTATTTCAAGTGTCCCAAATCTGACCGGAAGCGACCCAAGCGACCCATGTGACCTCAACCCATAGGTGGCCCCAGGATTTCGGGTTTTGGAGGCCGTGTGGCCTCGGAGGGTGTGGCTGGCATGCAGTGTTGTGGGTAGGCCTCAATGCAAAGTACGGTTCATGGTTGTTGCAACCCGAAAGCCCAAAACCTGAATCTTAAGCCCCAAACTCTGAGCCGGGGGGGGGGGGGGGTCTTTCAGATTTGAGGTATCTCGCGGCGTCTCCTGCTCGCCTAGCCTTTTTCCTGGACGTCCCGGCTGACCAGGCCAGGTCCCGGACTGCCGGATAGTTACTTAGTTTGTGCTTCATGGGGAATGAGGGGGCTCGGCAGAATTCCCTTAACGACTAGTACGGGGGCGATAGAAGGTACATGAAGGTACCTGGTCCTTCATTCCCTACGAAGAAGGAGTAAGGTTCAAAGTGGGTTTGAGGTTTAGTGTGAAGGGCTGAGGGTTCCGGGCTATCTGGTTCTCAGTGCCCAGAATGACACTCAACCCTAAACCCTAAAGCCCTCAAGCCCTCAACCCTCACCCTAAGCATGAACCTGCAACTCGAATGCTTGAGAGAGGGTCCTGGGTTTATGTTGGTCCGCTTGACGAACCTCCCAACACTAGATCCTAAACCCAAGCGCGCAAACCAACGTGGTCTTGACAGGCTTTTGGGGCTTCAGGGCGTCGGATTTTCGAGCTTTGAAAACCTCGCAATGTCTTGGCTGAGTAGGACTTGACGGCTGCCAACGGAGCCCTTCACCCTCACAACCCCAATTCAAACCGCAAGGTGGCGCCTATCGACTTTGGCTACTCAGACAGCTCCCGAGCTGCGAAATGGGTCTGCCTTGATGTTTATTTTCTTAATTGTTTATTTAGGAAATAAAATTGTGAAGAAGTTCAGAAAGAAAATGAAGCCTTTCAAAAGGCAGGTCCCTCCCAGGTTCCTCGAGGTTACCGCGGGCAGGGGGAGATCCGGAGCCACAAGCCCCACAGAGAATGAACCGTCAGGTCGCTTTTGAACGAGATACCTAAACCTTGGCAAAAAAAGCCCTAGACCCTAAACCCTAAACCCTAAATCCTACACCCTAAGCCCTAAACCCTAAACCCTAAACCCCAAATTCAAAACCCTAAGCCCTAAACCCTAAGCCTTCAGGGGCTTCTGTGGGGGCGATCCGGGGCTTCCCCGGAAACACTGAGACCATCGTCCCTTGCAAGGCTTGCCAAGGATTCGTCGGTTTAGGGTTTAGGGTTTAGGGTCTCAAGGGCTCCGGTCAGCCGAGATCTAAAGCACTCCAGCAAAGCTCAAGACGAGGGTGGGGCGCAGGCGAGCGTGGGAGTACCGACGTCAGGGGCCCCTGAACAAGACACCCAAAGTCCCAAGCCCTCAACCCGGCTTCGAAGACTTGTGGGATTGTCGGGGCCCCGGCGGCCCGCCTCTTCGAAAATGGGGTGTTGCGTCCCGTAAGCCCCATCCATGTCCGGAGGTTCCTTCCCCGGCTCGTTGAGGATCCTGGGGGTTCAGGTTGGGTGGTTTGGTGCCTTGGAGGTCTAAAGTCCCGATCCCAGGCAAGGTTGTGGGATACTGCGGCAACTTCATTGTCATCGTCTTCTTCCTGCGCCTTGCCCACGGGTGTTGGGGCTTCGGCAAGGCTTAGGATTGAGGGCTGAGGATCCAGAGCCCAGCATTTAGGGTTGGGGTTCAGGGTTTGGGATTTAGGGTTTAGGGTTCAGGGTTTGGGATTTAGGGGGGCCGATGTAGACTGGGGGATCGAAAGCATCCAAAGGCCCAGAACCCCCGAAAACCTAATCTCTATCTCCCAGCACTCAAGGCGCTCGGCACGTGAGAAGCCCTGGGGGCCATAGAGCCGCGAAAGTTGACCATTACCTCGAGGTTCATGGATAGTTATAGGGTTCGGGGTTCAGCGTTTCATGTTTAGAATTCATATTTGCACACGGTCATCACCCTTTAGATGGGGTACTAACCAGAGGTGCCATACTTGTAACGCCAACCTCCCATGTGCCAGCCCATGAGAGGATGCCATTCCGCTGCCGCTCGTTACTGCCAATGCTGATTTGGATCCCTGGATGCTGCCCGGTGGTTTTTCAGGTCGACTTGGTAGTATGACAGGCTGATTTGGATGCTGAAGTTCCTTAGGTGATGTTGGGCTGGAAGCCACTGCCCTAAACCCTTAGTCGTAACACAACAATCCCCCAAACCGAACGCCGAGTCGCAGCCTTTGCATCACCTGGCGTCATAGGGTTGGCGTCTCAATACCCCCGCCACCAACACGCCCCAAACCCAACACCCTCAAACCTTCAAACCGAGACGTGTAGACCTTAAGCCTCAAAACTTGAAGCCCCCACAAGACCAGGCTCTGCTTAGAGAGAAGGCCTCTGGGCCGGGAATCAAGGGCTGAAGTCGTACCCCCGGGGCTTGGGGCAGGCGTCTATGCCTTTCGGGGTACGACCTTGGATTACGGCTTTTGATCGCGTTTCCTTACAAAGAATCGGAGCTCTGGGGGTGCAACCATCGTGCACTGACAGGTTACTTGGGGCTGACTCTACCACTTCCTGACGACATCGCAGAAAAGACGCTGAGCAACAGGTCGACCGCATCTCCCTAAACCCTAAATCCCTAGACCCTAGACCCTAGACCTAAACCCTAAACCCTAAACCCTAAACCCTAAACCCTAAACCCTAAACCCTAAACCCTAAACCCTAAACCCTAAACCCTAAACCCTAAACCCTAAACCCTAAACCCTAAACCCTAAACCCTAAACCCGAAACCCGAAACACTAAACCCTAAACCCTAAACCCTAAACCCTAAACCCTAAACCCTAAACCCTAAACCCTAAACCCTAAACCCTAAACCCTAAACCCTAAACCCTAAACCCTAAACCCTAACGGAAGCAAGCTCGAGGGTTTAGGCTCTTGAGGACCCCGGGCTAGGGCTTCAAAATCTTCATGGGTGTGTCGGCCGGCAGGCCCGTCAGAACCATGGTTTTTTTGTAGGAGTTTTGTAGTTTGCCCTAAACTCTGAACCCTGAACCCTGAACCCTGAACCCTAAACCCTAAACCTTAAACCCTGAACCCTAAACCCTAAACCCTAAACCCTAAACCCTAAACCCCAAACCCTAAACCCTAAACCCTATACCCTAAACCCTAAGCCCTCCTACACCCCAGGACACTTAAACCCGTAAGCCCTTGAGTTCCTAAACCCTAAACCCTACGCCGTCAGCTCCCCAATGTCGTTTAGGGTTTAGGGTTTAGGGTTTAGGGTTTAGGGTAGCTTTGGGCATGGGGGGGTTGGAGCCGCGGGTTGGGGGTCTTAGGAACTTTTTTCGGGTTCACGTGTCGTAGCAAGGGCTTCATAAACCCGACGCCCTAAGCCCTAAACCCCAAAACCCTAAACCCTAAACCCTAAACCCTAAACCCTAAACCCTAAACCCTAAACCCTAAACCCTAAACCCTAAACCCTAAACCCTAAACCCTAAACCCTAAACCCTAAACCCCACATGGGAACGTGCCAAGTAGGAGCTTAAGTAGGAGACTTGACTTCCCTGAAGGCTCACCGTGGCTGCTGGTCTGCTGGTTCACTGCCTCATCGCCGGGCTCCTTAGGGTTTAGGGTTTAGGGTTTAGGGTTTAGGGTTTAGGGTTTAGGGTTTAGGGTTTAGGGTTTAGGGTTTAGGGTTTAGGGTTTAGGGAGTTTCCTCTAACCCTCAGCCCTCAACCCTCAGCGCCCAAGGTTTGGGTTTTAGGGCGTAGACTTTCCCTAAATCCTAAACCCTGAACCCCAAACCCCAAACCCTAAAAACCTAGACTATAAGCACAAAACCGATTGAGCTAAGGTGTGGATAAGCCCCCTCAACCATCTTGTCTTCGAGTGAGTCTGGTCTGTTTTGCATCCTCGCTCCATGACGAGAAAGTTACGGCTGGGCACGCCCCCCTATATAAGCCCTGATAAACCCAGAACCCTTCTTCACAATGATCTGCACCCCGCTGCTATTGCCAGCTTGTTCACATGGAGCTGGGCAGCTTCAGCAAAACCCTCCCTCAACCCTAAACCCTAAACCCCATACCCCAAACCACTCCACTGAGGCCCTAGCAGCCAAGAGCCAGGTAGAGCCACGTGGCCGCCATTTGGGGTTTAGGATTTCGTGTTCAGGGTTCATGGAAGGGGAAGTGGGGGTGTAGGGTTTAAGATATAGAGGGCTTAGGGCTTAGGGTTCAGCGAGGTGGCTGTAGCATCAACTCTTTTTCCGTTTTTTTTTTGGTTTTTTTGGTGTACCGAAGCCTTAAGCCCCAAACGCGTCCCTTCTCTGGCTTGTCGAGGCTTGCAGATCGCGTGGGCTTTGCCACCCAGACGCTGCAACGTAGGGACTGCGGCAGGGGCTGGGGTTAGACGTGCCCGAAAGACGTTGCCACATATATGTGTGCACATATGTTATGTGCGCAGAAGCATGTATGCAGAATACCTGTACACATACATACATACATAAATACATACATACATACATACATAAATACATACATAGTACATATTACATATTACATTCTTTTTTCTTTCTGTGCGATAGGGTCGAAATACGACGCGCGCCTAGCAAATGAATTCAGGTGAAACACCTGCCGAAGAGAGGTGGCGGTCCCCCCCACTGACTTCCCGATGACAACTGTGATTGCGCTATGCGCCGTCAAGAAGTCCAAAGGAAGGCGGGAGGCGTATTCACGAATCAGAAAGACTGAAAACACAACGAAAGCGCACTGCTCCATCCGCTTAAGCCAAGGCTGTCGTCGGTCGTACCGGATTCCATAAACCATGGCAATGTATCCCGGTACGGGGGCTACCAGCAATCCGACTCTAGTGTCGGTCTACATATTACATATTACATATTGCGTGTTACATATTACATATTGCAACATATTACATATTACATATTACATATTACATATTACATATTACATATTACATATTACATATTACATATTACATATTACATATTACATATTACATATTACATATTACATATCACATATTACATATTACATATTACATATTACATATTACATATTACATATTACATATTACATATTAATTACATATTACATAGTACATATTACATATTACACATTGCACATTGCACATTACACATTACACATTACACATTACACACTACACATTACACATTACTTGCTACAGCAGAAGAGTAGTGTTGACAAGGAGGGTGTAGATCTTGGGGGGGGGGGGGTGACCATGTATATGTATGCACGTATACACACATAGATACGAGACTCCCCCCCTGACCCTCACATTTGTCAGCGCACCTTGGCATGCGCTGCGTCGACCATGTGTATGGGAGTTGGCAAGAGATGCAGATGTGTTGATTTTCAGCTTTGAGACATAGCTACATCTAGGCTTTTGGGAGTACGGTTAACTGGGATGAGATTCTGCTGGGGCCACGTCTGCGGAGATAGGCAGAGATGAACCTGCTCTCAACTCTTTACTCCAATTCACGCTCCAGTGCTCGAGTGCGCGGCCCGTGATGCAAAACGTGTGGGGGGGGGGGGCGGGTACACGGGAACTCTTCTGGGATAGATTCCCAGGATTTAGGATGAAGTGTGCTTACGACGGCCGTAATTAGAGCCTGGCTCTGCAATCAGCGTGGCCGCCAGTGCAGACTGCAGAAGGAGCTTGTGCCGTAATCCCTCAAAGGGGGATATACAGAAGGGAAACCCCCGAAACCTCAAACCTTCAGCGACCTTTGAATCTGTGTTTCAGGAGCTCTACGATGAGAAGGTGCGCAACGTGCGTGCAGAGTTCCAAGCAGACTTGGGTCACCTCAACGAAGGCCTTGGCAACACACGCATGCCGTAAGAAGGGTGAGGAATGCACACATGCCATGCCACTCCCCCCGCCCCTACTCGCAATAAGCTCGAAGAACCCGTAAAGAGTTCCCCCTTGCTTGGGCCTTAGTAGGCTGCGTCCGGGGGGGGGGGAGGCAGGGGGTGGGGGTGGTAAACGATACATCAGAGAGGAGGCCTCACACTTCAGCTCCTGCTAAGCCCTATCTAGAGATGCCCAGAATACACAAACGGGTAACGATTAATACTAATAACAACAATAGTAATAGTATGAATAAGAGTAATAATAATAATTGTAATGATAGTAAAACATAAGTAAGGTGCTCCAGGTTCGACATGCAGTAGAGAGGTCCTTGGTTCCTCAAGGCGGGAAAGCGGTGCTTGCCCCGCAAATCAGGTGTGTGTCGCCCGAAACCCTCCACCCTTAACCCTACTAAACCCTACCAATCCCTGCTAAGCCCTACTAAGCCCTACTAAACCCTACTAAACCCTACAAAACCCTACTCAACCCTACTCTACCCTACGAAACCCAAAGCCCTAACCCTAAATAGACCCCCGGTTTGGTGTTTCGAAGCCCGTAACCCTCTGTACCTTACTGGGAACTCCAGTGATAGCTATCTGTGAACCAAAGTGGAAATCCTAAACCTTTTCAAGCCCTAAACCCAGACTGACTGGTTCTCAGTAGGGAATAAGAGAAGAAGATGAGGTACCCTATACACCCCCTTAAAGGGCATATACGTGCCGGCATTCATGGTCCCCCCTCCCCCCCCGCCCCCTGCTTTTCGTGGTGAGTTTTGGGCTTCGGGTTTTTCCTCTCCAGCCCGGTGGTTCATGGTTTGTGGTTCATGGCGGGTTGAGGGTTTAGGGTTAGGCTGAAAGGTTTAAGGGTTTTCACTCTCCTTTTCCGGGGTACATGGTGGGCTTAGGGTTCCCTAAACCCTAAACCCTAAACCCTAAACCCTAAACCCTAAACCCTAAACCCTAAACCCTAAACCCTAAACCCTTAACCCTTAACCCTTAACCCTAAACCCTAAACCCCAGCCCAGGGTTTAGGCTCCAACTCTAAGGCGGCTATTGTTTCGGGCTTCCCCTCTTCCCTCCGGTGGGTTTCGGTGGGTTCAAGCTTGTCAACCCGGGCTCGCAAACCCCCAAGAGCCGGGTTTGGGGTTTAGGGTTTAGGGTTTCTGCAAGAGTGCTGTGATCCCTGTCAGGCTTTGACGAACTTCCAGGGCACGGCAGCTTGTTGTGGGTTTAGGTTAGGCGCTTGGTGTTCAGGTTAAGGCTTTTTTGGGGTGTAAGGGTCAAAGATTTGGCTGGGCTTCGTGGTGGTTTAGGGGTTTTAAGGTCAGGTGTTCAGGGTTGAGATTTGGCTTGAGGGGTTACAGTTCCGTGAGAAAGGTGATATGATGGGGTGGGCGTGGGGTGTCAGGCACTGCCTTGTGTCGCACGAAATGGGTGAAGCCTCAAAGGACGACGCGATTCAAACTCATAGAAGAACAGCAAGAAGGAGAAGGAGAGGGAGAGGGAGAGGAAGAAGGAGAAGAAAGGAGAAGTAAAAGGAGAAGAAGAAGAAGAATAATAACAAGAAGAAGAATAAGAAGAAGACGAAGAAGAATAAAAATACAAAGAAGAAGAATAATAAGAAGAAGACGAAGAAGAAGAAAAACACAAAGAATAAGAATAAGAAGAAGAATAAGAAAAATACTAATACGAAGAAGAAGGATAAGGAGGAGGAGGAGGAGGAGAAATAGTAGCAACTGGGCGGGTGTACAAAATTGAAGAACCCGGAATTCCCCCCAGAAACCCAACACCTCCCGCAGAAACAACGTTCTTCAACCTCCACGCACGGGTTGTGAAGCCAGTCCAAGAAGTCGAGTAAGTTGCTAGCTACCTCTAATCTTAGATTACTCCATATAAGAGTATCTGAAGCCGTAATCCACCCTCAACCCTAAACCCTAAACCCTAAACCCTTTCGCCTGGGAGACTTGGGCTGCAGTAGGGTTTAGCTGAGGTGCCCTACGAGGGCAAGGCTCGGGCTCAGACTTGGCCGCTCGGAGGGTTTAGGGTTTAGGGTTTAGGCTTTAGGGTTTAGGGTCTTAGGGTTCAGGATTTGGAGCCCCCCGCACGAATCCCTTGCAAGGAGCCCTCGTTTCGGAGTTCTTTATGGCAAGCTTGCGAATAGTAATAGCCCCACCCACTTTGTTCCCAACACCCTTTTTGGAGTACTGAAAAGGCAGGGTGATCTTCGGACGGTGGAAGCCCCCGCGAAGTAAAGACAGCTTGTGTGGGACCCCCTCCGAAAAGGTGCGAGCCACCCACTTAGCATCTGGATTCCCCGAGACCCCTCACGGGACCTGTCAGGATCAGCATCTCCTGGGTTTGGGTTTCTAGGGTTCAGGGTTTAGGGCCCAAACAAGGCGACATATGGGGTTTAGGGTTTAGGGTTTAGGGTCTAGGGTTCAGGGTTGAGGGCCCAAAGAAGGCTGCTCCTTGCACCCCTCCATGAAGCCTCCCTTGTGAACACAGAAGCGTAGCACCCGAGCCGTGCTGTGCTTCACCACCGGTTCTGAGGAATGAGGAACCCTAAACCCTAAACCCTAAACCCCAAACCCTAAACCCTAAACCCTAAATCCCATATAATCCTTGCAGGGGTGCAGTATAATGGGGTTTAGGGTTTAGGGTTTAGGGCGGAGGGTGATTATTCCTGGAACCCTTCGCACCCTAAGACCCTAAACCCTAGTCGGGGAGGGAGGGCCCTGGGACGGAGACGCTTTTGGGTTTGGCCTGGACTGCGCTTGTACTCCGAAGCCGTAAACCCGAAACCCGAAACCCTAAACCCTAAACCCTAAACCCTAAACCCTAAACCCTAAACCCTAAACCCTAAACCCTAAACCCTAACCCTAAACCCTAAACGTCGTCTGAGGCCATGAGCTCCGGGGGCTGCTCCTCCGCCGCCTTCAACATGAATGTCGTGTTTAACCCGGAGACGCAGCAGATCGCCGAATGGCTGAACATCCTGTCGTGGTTCAGTTTTTTGTTATATTTAATTTGCACTTTTTTACTTGTCTATTTTATTGTGTTATTCTTGTTTTTTTTAATGTTTTTTTTAATGGTTCTTGGGGGGGACCCTCAAAGCCCTCAGCGTCCTAAGCCTCCCAATACCACTCCCTCGACGCCCAAAAAGAGTGGGCGGTGGGGTGGCCTGATGCGCTCCGCCAAGGGCTCAGGGCCTTTGTGCGCCAAAGCCAAGAAACCCTAAACGGACCCGAAACGCGAGAACCTAAACCCTGAGCATGGTAGAGGTCGTACTCGTAGCTAAGATTTCGATGAATGAGCTGTAGCAAGTGCTTCGTGCTTTTCAAGAGTTGCCGACCAGACAGTTGGGGAGAGAGGGTTGCCGCAACCTGAACCTTTCCATGCGATCGGCTAGATGAGATGCCCCATATGGTCCCCCCAAACTCTACGTTAGCCCAAGCCCCCCTTAGGCCCGAAGCCCTCAACCCCACCTAAACTCTAAACCCTAAACCCTAAACCCTAAACCCTAAACCCTAAAGCCTAAACCCTAAAGCCTGAACCCGAAACTTGTAGCATCTGCGGTCGGAGTGCCAGAGTCCCTTCGAGGGCCGAGGTTGGCCATCTGACCACGCAGCCACGACGATCATGTATCACGATTCGTCATAAATCGCGAGAATAAGCCATGAGATGAGAGCATTGGTGGCCAAACTTATCCACAGATGAATCCCTCTCTAGATGTATTGCATATGAACTAAAGCACCGAATGCCTCAGCCTTCAGCCCGAAACCCCAGACCCTCAATCCTAAACCCTGAACCCTAAGCCTACCCCCCCCAACCTTCAACTTTGAGCGCCCTTCAGGAAGTGGCCCCCATGAATGAGAAGATGGCCAGGATGGTTGAGTCGCTTGGTGATTTCGAACTCTGGGGGTTTAGGGTTTAGGGTTTAGGGTTGAGGGTTCAGGGTTTAGGGTTCAGGGTTCAGGGTTTAGGGTTCAGGGCTTAGGCGGTTCAACCCTTAAACCCTTAGACCCTTCAACCCTTTAACCCTTTAACCCTTGAAGCCTGTAGCACTTGAACCCTTGAACCCTGTAACACTTTAACCCTTGAACCCTTTAACGCCTTAACCCTTTGACCCCTCCAGGCCCAAAACCAATTTCACGGGGAGTCCTAGGCCAATGGAGGAAGCCGGAACCCTAAACCCTAAGCCCTAAGCCTAAGCCTTAAGCCTTAAGCCCTAAGCCCTAAGCCCTAAGCCCTAAGCCCTGAGCCCTAAGCCCTAAGCCCTAACTAAGCCCTAAACCCTAAACCCTAAAGCCTAAGCATCACAATGGCTCCTCGGGGAGTTCGGAGAGGCACACGTGAGCGGGGGTTTCGGTGGAGGTTCCATTTGTTTTTTACAGACTCGCAGGGCGCTCAGCTTAAAGCCTTTAGATTGTTTTGGCGGTTACCTTGAACTCCCCTTCATGTGGGTTGGTGTGGGGTGGCGAATGCCCGGGTTTCGGAAACAGCCCCCACCTGTTTCTCCTTGTCTCCCGTCACAATAGCACTAGCTTTTTGTGTTCACTACCGGTACATGTTCCAAGCATCGCCGAGGGGTCCGAAAGAAGAGAAGCGCTGTCACATCCGAGTTGTTCTGAGTTGTTGTTCCTTCTGCTTCGTTTGGTGGACGGTTCGGATGTAGTCAGAGACTGGCTTCCGGATTTCAAGAAGAACCAGGTCAGATGCAACCCTAAACCCTAAACCTAAACCCTAGACCCTGAACCCTGAACCCTAAACACCTTCTTTTGGGGTAGTACCCGGAAGTCGGACGAGCGAGTGTAGGGGGCTGAGGGTTTACCTAGGCCCTCAGAAGGGAAGGAGGGTTTATCCTCCCCCTACAAGCACCTTTAAGGGATCATGTAAGGTACCTAAACCCCTCATTCCCTGCTAAGAACCAGTAAGTCTAGGGGTTTTGGGAGTTCGGGGTTTCGGGGTTTCGGTTTGTTTTGGGTTGTGGGCTTTGGGGGAAACTTGGCGCCCCAGGTTTGCCAAGAACGAGCACTGGCTCATCGAGGCCTGGGCAGTCCTGTTGCCTGAAAAAAGGGGCTTAGGGCCCCAAGCAATCAACCCTAAACCCCCTAAACCCCCTAAACCCTCAACCCCCCAAGCCCTCAACCCTAAACCCTAAACCCTAAACCCGAAACCCTAAACCCTCAACCCTCAACCCCTCAACCCTCAACCCTCAAGCCTGTGGTTTTGGGTTTCAGGCTTAGGGTCCAACCCTAAACCCTAAACCCTAAACCCCTAACCCCTAACCCCTAAACCCTAAACCCTAAACCCTAAACCCTAAACCCTAAACCCTAAACCCTAAACCCCGAACCCCGAAGCCCCAAACCCTGAACCCGAGCTTTAGGACCACGAGCTTGAGATCCTCCACCACTGCGAGCTTGGGCGGGGAGGCGGGACGCTTAGGGTTATAGGGTTTAGGGTTTAGGGTTAGGGTGGGTTTAGGGTTTAGGGTTTAGGGTTTAGGGTTTAGGGTTTAGGGTTTAGGGTTTAGGGTTAGGGAGCTTCTTGTGGGGGGCGAGACCTCTCTGCAGGGGTGGCACTTAGCAGAACCTTCAGGCACTAGAGACTGAACCTTCTTGGCCTGGCGTCCGAAGCAAGCTAGGGTTAGTTCATGCATCTGAGTCGGGTGATATGTGCAGAGCAGGCTACATCTAGCAACAACGTAACCCTTCTTAGAAGGAACATAAGCCTCCAAGAGGAGGCTGTATGTTTACAAACCCTAAACCCTAAACCCTAAACCCTAAACCCTAAACCCTAACCCCGAAACCCGAAACCCGAAACCCGAAACCCGAAACCCCAAACCCTAAACCCTAAGCCCTAAACCCTAAACCCTAAGCAGCTGCTCTTTTTTCTTGGGGTAACTTGCTTGTTCTTTCTACGCAATTTGGGAGCTCGGTTCCTTCTTCTGCCGCCTTTATGAAGAGATTACATCAGTTCCGTCATTTCCTGCGTTCCCTGCCGCGTACCAGTACGGCAAGTTTAGGGAAGTAAGGAGTGATTGGGGGAGGTGTGTACTTGAGGGGGGGAGCCGCCGAGGGGTTTGGGATTTGTTGGATATGTGTTTTTTGTTTGTTTTCTGGTGAAGAGCTTTTGGGGTTGTTGGGGTTTTAGGTGTTTCAGGCAGGGATGTTTTATACCAGCAGTGCTTCATAGGGATTATCGTATCCTTATTAAGAGCGGTTAGTATAAGGGGGAGCATCCCAAGTTTTTGTGTGTAGGGTTTATGGATGAAACCCTGAACCCTAACCCTAAACCCTAAACCCTAAACCCCAAACCCAAACCCCTAAACCCCAAACCCCTAATCCTGAGTATAGGGTTCAGGGCAGCCTCGCAGGTTTCGGCAAAGTCGTCGTCGGACGGCTCTACGGGCTGCCTGTGGCGGTCAAGCCGCCCGCCAGAGAGTGCAGCGTTTAGGGTGTTTAGGGTTAGGGGTTTAGGGTTTGGGGTTTAGGGTAACCCTGAACCCTGAACCCTAAACCCTAAACCCTAAACCCTAAACCCTAAAGATTCGAAGCCCCTGGGCTCCAGGGGGCCGGTCTGCGGGGGGGGGGGGTGGGTAGGTCTGCTGACAGACACGCGCTCACAGAGTTCGGTGCGCCCTGAAACCCTAAACTCTAAACCCTAAACCCTAAACCCTAAGCCCGAAGGCTGAAAACCCTAAGCCCTAAGGGTTTAGGGTGTCAGGGTTTAGGGTTTCAGGGTTTAGGGGATGAGGGTTTAGGGGTCTTTTGGGGGTGGGCGATAGAGGGAGAGTGTGCAGACTCTCCGCGGGCTTCTTTGCAAGGGGCTCTGTGGGATTCGAGACCCGAGACCCGAGGAGACCCGAGACCCGAGGAGACCCGAGACCCGGAGACCCCACTTCAGAACCCTAAACTTAGTAGTAGGTAACCTTTAAACTTTTTGGGATATTATATTCCCTTTATAAAGCCCAAACGTTCACCTTTACTTACCCCAGGATACTGGACAACTAAGTACAGGCAGCAAAACAGCCAAACATCAACACCCAGAAGGCGCCCAGACTCCAAGACCCAAAGCCCATGAAACAACTTGAAGCCTCTTGAACAAACCCTGAAAGCCCCCAAAGCCCACGTGGTCAGTTCTCGCCCGCCTTGCAATAGGGACCCGAATTTAAACCCTAAACCCTAAACCCCAACCCTAAACCCTAAACCCTGAACCCTGAAGCCCAAGCTGAGCTTAAGACGCAAGACCCATCAGTTCCATAGCCCGAAGCCCGAAGCCCTAAGCCCCAAGACCTGTGCAAGTTTAGGGTTTAGGGTTTAGGGGTTTGACTGACATCATTAGAGCGCATGGCGGCTCCTCCTTGGTATACCTGGATAACACCCAGCTATATCGCACCCTTCTCCCCTTGTCACAACAAAGGGACCGATGGCGCGTACTCATACATAAGCCATAATTTCCACTCAGAGCTGTTTGTTTAGGGCAGTTCTTTCTTTCGCTTTCCTAAGTACTACTCTGAAAAGCGTCGGTGCTGACGGCCGCCGACCCGCGGCTTGCGCATTGAAAAAAAAGGGTTTAGGGTTTAAAGCCAAACAGGCACCCCACACTGAGGGCGGGGACAGACTCTGTAACGCAGCGCCCTCTCTAAATTCTAAGCCCTGAACCCTACACCCTGTAATCCGTGAAAATGGAAAACCTGAAGGATGACCAAGTCACTTCAAGCGCTCAGTGGCATGAACGCCCTGGTCAACGATCCCTGGCTTCAGGGTTTAGGGTTTAGGGTTTAGGATTTAGTTTAGGGTTTAGGTTTAGGGTTTGTGCTTAGTGCTTCGGGTTTAGGGTTTAGGATTTTGAGTTTAGGGTTTAGGGTGTATGGTGATTTTACCAAAAGCTTTTCGAGCAACTTTCTTCGAAGTTGAGAGTTTGAGACGTAGAGAGTTAGAAGACCCGTCGAGCTCGAGCATGTGAGATATTGCGGGGTTGGAATGTTCAAAAGTGCGAACGCCTCGAGTTCGAAGTTTGAGAATACGCGCACGTGAGCCTTCTTCAAACTTCGAAATGTCAAACTTTCAATCTCTTCAACACTTCAGATTTTCAGTTCAAAGATTAAAGCATTCGAGCTCGAGCACCTCTTCTCAAACTCAATCTCTTCCACGGGGTGTCGATATTGCACTCGAGAGTTTGAAGACTCTCGAGAGTTCCAACGTTTGAAAGGTTCGAGTTTGGAGTTTGGGATTCTGCATGAGTCGGGTCGGGGTCGACGTTGTGAGTTCGAAAGTTTGAAAGATTCGGAGCTTGAGAGTTCGAGGTACGTTCGAGTTCGAGACTTTGGAAGTTCTACGGCGTTAGTTTGATGCCCGTTCGAGTTCGCGAAGTCGAATCAAGACGAGTAAGAAGGTTTGATCACCAGTCTGAGAGTTTCCCGAGTTTGAACGCTTGGAGTTCGAGAGCTCGAGAGGTTGAAGCTTTGAAAGCATCACGCAGCCTCTTTCCGCCCTTTGCGTCTCTCAGCCCGCCCGACGCCGCCTTCGTGAAACCCGGATCATCGCTCCCCCCTTCTTTTGATAGTTTCTTGAGCTTTTCAACGTTTGGAGTCGAGAGACTCAGCTTTGAAGCGTCGCATGTGCGCGCAGAAGCATGCATCCAGTCTCAGCTGGCCCCAGTTCCCGAACACCCTGAACCCTGAACCCTGAACCCTGGACCCTGAACCCTAAACCCTAAACCCTAAACCCCACCACCTCCAGCTTTGGCCCAAGGAGCTGCGCATCTTTCGGAGGCTGCGGCATCCCAACATCGTGGCCCGGCCCAGGGTTTAGGGTTTAGGGTTTAGGGTTTAGGGTTTGGGGTTTAGGGTTTAGGGTTTAGGGTTTAGGGTTTGGGGTTTAGGGTTGAGGGCTTAGGGTACAGGGTTCAGTGTTTTTAGAGGGTTTCGGTTAAGGCTTTAGGGTTGAGGGTTGAAGGCTTATGGCTCAGGGTGCCGGCTTTAAGGGTTTCGTTCAGGTCAAAGGGGCCTCAGCCTGAAGTTCGTTCCGCAATCCGATTGCCGGAGTTTAGGGTTTAGGGTTTAGGGTTTAGGGTTTAGGGTTTAGGGGCCTTGAACCCTGAACCCCAAGCCCTCAACCGCAAGGCTCTGGCCTCCCACCCGCCCCCACCCGCGGACCCGGAGTTTTGGAACTTTTGCTCATCAAACCCTAAACCCTAAACCCTAAACCCTAAACCCTAAACCCTAAACCCTAAACCC